>JAREYC010000003.1:44615000-44787500 GCA_030015325.1 Cryptoblepharus egeriae
AGCGAGAGCGAGAGCCATGCACAGTCGAGATGGGATCTGGGAGCCAAGCAAAAGAAACTCTTTTCCTCCTCTCCAAGGCTCTCTCTTTCTCTCTCTCACGCATTGCAATCAGAGTGGAAAAGTTCTCTTTTATTTCTTTTCTTTAAAAGGCCATCCTCTTGTAAATCCTGCAAGATTCTGAATGTTTCTTTGTAAAATGCCAGGTGTGCACTTAGTTGTAGGGCTTGGACTAGTTTGGATGTTGTGCTTTTGTTTAGTGTGTCTGTTGTGTTTTTTTAGCTCCCACCACCAACCAACGCCCCCCCCCCCCCATAGATCCCTTCCTGGTATGTATATACTGTATATATATTTTTTGTTCCAATCACCCCCCAATAGATCCTCCTTCTGCTGTGAGTATTTCTTTTTTTTGCTCCCACCACCAACCAATAGATCCCACTCCTGGTGTTTCTTTATACTCCCATCACCAACCCCCCAATAGTGTGTATTTTATTTTTATTTTTCCTCCCATTACCACCCCCCATAGATTCCCCCTCCTCCTGGTGTGTGTATTTTTATATGCTCCCATCACCCCAATAGTGTGTATTTTATTTTATTTTGTTCCCATCACCAAGCCCCATAGATGTCCCTCCTGTTGTGTGTATTTTTTATTTGCTTCCACCCCAGAATAGCTCCTCTTCTCTCCTTCAGCAACAGTGGGGCTCATCCCATAAGGCATGGCAAAGAGAGATCAGCATCCCACTTCCAGGCTGTCCCATAAGCACATACAGCCTTGGTGCTTTGGAGTTAGGATGTGCTTGGGAGCTTGAGGATGCAATCCTATGCACTCTTTCCTGGAAGTAAGCCATGCTGAATACAATGAAATTTACTTCTGAGTTGACATTGTGCTGTTACAGCACATTCCTAACCATGTCTACTCAAAAGTAAGCCCCATTGTGTTCAGTGGGTCTTACTCCCAAGAAAGTGTCTTTTTGTGTTCAGTGGGTCTTACTCCCAAGAAAGTGTCTTTAGGATTGCAACATTAATCTGCAATTAGCATTAGTTTATTAATACCCTAGGATGTCAGCATAGAACTTTCTTTAAATAAAAATGGTCCAGTTTGGATTGGTCCTAGTTGGAGAGGAAGTTTTTTTTTTAAAAAAAGAAACAGAAGGGGATGGGATTTTCTGGGATGTGGAGTTTGGAAAGGAGGGAGAACCAGACTGAAGTTGTTATTGATCCAGAGGCTGGAGTTCCTGGGGCTGGAGCAGTGTATTGGAATGTGGGAGTGTGGTGTGGAGCAGCAGGTCACGTGAAAGCCCTTCTCCCTGTGATTCCCCCCACCTAATATAGAGAGGGAGAGGGTGGGTGATTGGGGGGGGGTGTGGGATGATGTGTGAGAGTTGTGGGGTACCTACGTGGAAAAAGATGGGGGATCCTCAAGGAACATATACACAGGCATCAGCCTGAGAAGGCGAGAGAGCAAAGGCCCTGAAGGGAGGACAAAGGGCGGCTTGTGAGAATGTGGCTGGCCACAGGAATGTCTTGGGGAGATTCAATCTGTGCTGACTCCCTCTGTGCAGGCCTCCTATATGTGCACCACATCTAGGACACTATGTTGCTCCCTTCACTTTTCACACTTAACAGTCACCAGATCTGTCTTAATCTTCCCTTTCCAACATTATTCTGTTTGATTCCCAGATGTTTCCTTTCGTATCTTCTTCCTGCCCCTTCTCTTTCTCCCTCTTCTCCAGCACTCCCTTCTCCATCTAGTTAGCTTTGGCCTTCAGTGGTCCGGATGTTGACTGGTACTTTCAGGATAGGGCCCATTCTCTTTCCATATCTGCCAGTACTCCACCAAGTGCAAGTTGGAGGTCATCTCAGCTCTTCATAGTTTCTCTGTGTCCTTTTTGTGAGAAAGACAAAGTACTTTGTCCCTGCCATTGGGTGAATAAGATAGTACAGGGTTTAACAAAGAACTAGATTTTCGTTTTCTGGCCTTGATGGATCGAGGTGGGTTTGAAATGGAGTAGATGGTGACTCTGTCCATAATGGGTTCAAGTGTTGATGGGGAAAGAAAAGATACTGTCTTGAGGTCCTATACAGTACTTGCTTTCCTGGGCAAAAGCCTCACCAAACACAGCTGGACTTATTTTAGAGTAAGCATGCAATGGATTGGGCTGAAACTTTTCAAAAGTTGGCTGGCAAATTCAAGACAGAGGAGAGAGTTTGGAATAAGATGGATGTATTGTTGACTTACATACACAAATAGCAGGCCTGTTTTTGTACAGTGATAAAAACCACGTTTGGGGGCTTGAAATCAGTGATACCACACTGATTGGAGGGCCTTTAAGGCTTTCTTTTGGTTAGAATAAAAACTCATTCCAAAAAGTTATCTTTCTGAGACCAGATCCAAAGCCTGGGTCCCCTCCCAGTAACTAAAGCTCCTTTGAATCCAGCCTTCTAGATTTCTCTAGCAGCACATTTAAAATTTGCTGCCTTGCATTCAGTTTTGACCCCTATATAATTTTTGGTTGACTGAAGTTTACACAGTTCAATGACGCTTTAGTCTGACAGCTTGTAAGGAATAAATTGTGATGTTCTTCACCTACTTTTTAAATGACTTCACAATTAACGTTCTGTTGATAGTGCACATGTTTGTTTTCCTGATAGCTTCCCTAAAGAGGATTCATTTATATGCATGCAGTTTTTATGGTCAATAAGTAAAGCCATCAATTGGTTAAATTTATGGGGAGATGTTAAAAAAAAGTTCAGCTGAAATCTCCCATTACTCTTGCAAATCTTTTAATACTAAGTGGACAGAATTAACCAATAGATGATGTAAAATTGTTTGTCCATCAAAGTAGTGTGTATAATTATCAGGATTTACTCTTGTAAAAACAAACCCTTTTATGTTCCTGAAGGCTTTCTGTAAACAAAAATTAAGATAAAGATGGAGCTTCTGTTTTCTGTGTGGTCATATCAAATAAAGTCTTTGCTTTGTATCTCATCAGCCTATCAGAAGAGAAAATATCCTAATGTCACTGGTAGTATCGTTGACAATAAGTGTTGATCTAAACAAGCAGAGATATACTAAAATGTATAGTTTACACATTCCTATACATTATTCTGTTCATTGTTCTCTTGAATCATAAAAGCATACTAATGTCATTCAATGTGTAATGACTGATGCATTATTTAGAATGTTGCTATCTAAATTCATATTTTTCAGTATTTTTATAATGCAGCTGAATTTTAATTCGAAAGAGTTTGTTAGTACTACTGAAACTTTAAATATTGCAACATTTTGAAAATATTTATAAATCATATGTACCTTTCAATTAAGAAACAGCTGCTGCAGGCAGAACTGTAACTGTTTAGTACAGTTTAGTAATGTCAATGTAATGCTGATTTACAATCCAAACTTAGCTGTGTTTGCCCAGGAGTAAGTCCTATTTCTTTTGATGGGACTTGCTTCTGAGTAAGTCAACCTAGGATTATAGACTTATAAAAATAAGTCTTGGATAAGTAATGGGTACAAAAATCTTTGATATACAGTAAGTGATGGGTAAATCATTTGTAGATTGACAGGAGTTGTAGGCTGAAAACGCAGCAAAAAGGCAACTTCACTAGTCCAAGATATGTTGTAAAAAGCTGCCTAAATGTATGAGTGCTGAATGAATACCCAAACAACTATAATGAAGATGTTAATGCTGAAAAAGTATTTTGGATCAGAGTGGTAGTCTGCAGTCTTCAGTTACTTAACTGGGGAGCAATGACTAGTTTAGGTAGAGTCAACACAGAATAAATGCCTGAGGTTTGTTATCTTCAGGTTCAGCTTGTCATGCCCCTTTAATAGAAGAAAAGATTTCAGAGGGGTTTTTTTGTTTTAGAGACCTTTCTGATAGCCTGACCTGAAACTTCTGTTCCAGGACAATTGTGGATGTAGGAAGGTAAACATGTCAACAAGATGACAATTGGATTTGGGGGAAATTGATATTGAATGAATGATAGTAAAGTTCATCAGCTGACAACTGGTTATGGCTGCAATCCTAAGAGCACTTTCCTGGGAGTAAGCCCCATTGAACTCAATGGAACTTGCTTCTGAGTAGACACTATTATGATTGCATTCTATGTGGCACTTGCCTTTTTATAAAACATCTTCCTTTGGAATGATTCACTGCTTCTGCTTGGGAGGAGGGGGAAATGTGGCTGCTGAACTTGTCCTTAATTTGTCTTAAAAGCAGCACTTAACATCTTTTGATACAGGATTAGTGCATTGTGATGTGCTTCTTTTGAAAATCTTACTTTGAGAAGTCAATTTTCATTTGGAAATGATCTCTTTATCAAGATACCAATATGCTAATGAATTGTGCAAAGGTGTACTTGAGTGCATTCAGGGGGTAGGTTAGAAAAGAATGATCCTGGTCCCAAGCATGGTATTTGTATGGAGTTTAAAAACCATCACAATCAGATGGACTTCTGTAAGATTGAAGAATGAATGGCACTTGATTTGACAATCTTGACCTGTTTGGGTTTTTTCCCTCTTTCACCATGGCAGTCACTTATCCCATTTCTTCAAGAAGCTTTCTTGATAAGGAAGCTACACTATGCACTTCTCATATGAAGAAAAACTAGTTTTAGACATCTTCCCCACCACCACCACCAAAAGGGGGGGAAATGAATAAAATAGCTTCTTAAGAGTTGTTTCAGAAAACTCTGTCCCCCTGATATATTTTTAAGAAGGAATAAAAAAATAAAACCGTGACACTTATATGCTTGTACATTTATAATAGCAAAGGGCTAAAACAGATCATTGTGTTTGTGTAAAATTATTTCTCTGCAGAGGAGATAAAAGGAGTGTTTCCAGCATTGCATGTTTAATTTGGCCATTGGAAAGGATTAGCTTTTTTTGTAATTTGGCACATTCTGTGGCCTCTGTTACTGACCTATTTTCCTATTTGCTTATGGGGGTTTCAGGGTCATTAGTGGGTCTTAAAAATAGGAAATTCTTTTAATGATATATTATAATTCTGATACATACTCAAATTGAATCGGGAAAAGCTATATAGTTATAGTGTTTGAATACAAGCACAGTTTTAGATATGCATCAGGATATATATTCCCTTGAAATAATCCCAAATATGTATATGATAGAGCTGTAAAAGTACTTATAAACGCTCATGTACATGAACTGAAGTAAAGTAATATTAATTATGCCATGTTAGTGGAAGGGATGGACTCATTGGACAGTATGGATGTTTAATTAGCTATAAGGATATTCGCATCATCCCCCACATGTAAAGATTTGAGACATCATTGTTTCTATTTAAACTTTCCTTTTAGTGTAATGCATTTTTCCTTTTGTTATTATGTTTATGACACTGGGATTTAATTTATTGATTTTTGTGATTCCTGCACAGAGAGAAGTGTGTTTCACCCAATGGATTTTGCTTAAATATGTCATTAGCGTGTGTTTATTTGTGACATGATAAAAATTATATAAACTGAGCACAATCTTAACCTTGTCTTCTCTGAGGTAAGCCCCATTGTGTTCAGTGGGTCTTACTCCTAGGAAAGTATCTTTAGGATTGCAGCCTAAGCCCCAAATAGCTTTAAAAGGAACTATTTGAGAAAAACCTGCTGGCTTTTTCGAGGAGATGGACATCTACAGTATAGGAAATGTGAATTCCATTTATATTTCCATGTATGTTTTCAGAGAGAGAAGAATTTTTTGCCATATTCTGAAGAGCCAAACAGTTTTTTGCCCAGGAAGGCACAGATGTTGGGATATTACTGAAGATTGTAATTTAGTTGAGAGTCACAGACAATCAGCAGATTACTCATCTATCAACATGTTGAATGTTATTTTCCTTTTCAGACCTTTATATTTGCATTGAGTAGATGTAATTCAGTAGATATGGAATTCAGCATAGACAAAATAATAAATTGTTGTGGGTAGTATTCCTGTCTCACTGTTGGTCTGAATGACTTTTTGTGAATAGACTAGTTTCAGAAATACCCCCAAATCCAGAGAAACTAAGGGAGCACTATGTGCACCTGTAGTGACTGTACCTCCTAATGAAAACCTATGAGAAATTCATATTGGAATCCAGAGTAAATTGTTCTTACACCGGAGCAAGGACTCCCTGTAGTTACTCTGGATTTTGCCCATAGTTAGCCTCATCTTCTTAAATGGGTGGCAACCAAAATTCATACAATCTACTTAGCACGTTGACCAAAAGAGATCAAAGTTCAGAGCAAATTTTTGCCTTTTTATGCCTACCCAAAACAGGGCAAAACTGCAAATATTGAAAGCTAACAGGCACACACCAGATCGCAAATGAATTAAATGTTACAATATATATCAAGCACAAAACTCTACAGTCATCCTTTAGTGTTGCCAGCTTTCTCTTTTTATTTATAATCCTTTTATTAAATCTGTCAGAACTCTCAGCTTAATCTGCCTGTCAGTGTAAATAGTTGATAGTGATCTGAACTTATTGGTTTACACCTTGATCCAATAGGCATGGAATGTTGCAGTGGGTTCTGTGTCCAATGGGCTGATCCATCCTGGGGTGCTGCTTGTTGGCCACAGGCATTGATATAGAAGCCTTTTATGAAATACTGAATTTGCCCGTTTTAGTTATCTTGATAGTAGCCAAACTATCAACCTCAAATCAACCTCTATCCTTTTTGTACTAGTCCTCTCTATGTATTGCTTTATGGTATACCAGCTGTTCACAGGACCATCCTTGTCATAATCGGTAGTTACTATTAAAGATGTCCTGTGACTGTACAGCTACATGGATAAACTTCTTCAGTCACATTCAGGTGCAGGCTTAACAAGATACATCTTGAGTACTTTTGATGGCCATGTTCATCGTCCAGAAAATAAGGCCATTGCAGTTATGATACTGGTTTTGCCAAGGAAAATATGAGGGTTTTGTGTATTGGTTCCTCCCCTACCACCTCCAAAGAGCGGTAACTTCTGCTTAATCATGGTGACCAAAAAAACAACATATATTACTCCAGTTATATGTTGAGTTATGTTGAGTTTTCATTTCACATGGTCAAAATAATACAAATATCTTACAATTAAGAAACCTTGAAACTGCTGCCTGGACTTTGCTGCATTTGTCTGTACACATTTAGTATGTAAAGAATAATATTTGCAGTGTTGATCCAGGATAACTTTGGCTTTGGGTTTCCTGTTCTTGAATTATAGGCTGCACATCTTTACAGCTGCCTTAATCACTTCAGTTCCTTTGTTACAAACTATAGTGCTAAAAATTGTGAACGTATCACTATCTTTGGTGTTTCCAAATTGAAAAAGTTGATGAGACTGAAAAGTTGATGAGGGTTAGTACATGTGAATGGAAACATTAAGGCCAAAAATCCAATTTATTTGGGGTAGAATATTTTTTTCCCAGTATAAATAACACTATATTGTAAAGTTGTTTAAAACCATGATTGCTTTAAATGAGTGATAAATGAAGACAAACGTTGGCATGATGTATTTTCCCATATGTAGTTGGAATTTTGGTTGTTGTCCCCTGTTGTGTTGTCAAAGGTCAGCACCGGTCCCATTGGGAGGAAAATGTGGTCTTGTGTTTCATTTTTTTGCCTTGGGGTGTACATGCAGCTTAGCAAGAATTATGTATGCCTTATTTGTTCGTGTTTTGCTCTAAATGTGTGCATGCCTGGTATTTAACTGTATTTAGCAATACTGTCACTACAAAGCAGTTAAAATTCAAAGTTGGAAGTTCTTGTTTAACTTCTCTGCTTAACCAAGTGGAGAAACAGAAGTTTTAGGAATAGCCCAGAAATATGTACCAGTATGTATGTAACACGAAAAGCTCTCTAATTCTAGGCGAGATGGGCTCTTAACTTGCATGATAGTTCACCTCAAGTATGAGTAATTATGCTAGTTTAGTAATTATTGGAGATGAAAGAAACTCTGTAAGATGTGAATCCTTCTAAACTTCAGTAGCTTTAGATTCAGCCAGAATAATGATCAGTAGTTAGCCATATGCCTGGGGATTATGTTGTAGCAAAAAAAAAAAAAAAAAAAAAAAGACCAGATATGATCTTGGGTGTATCTCAACACTTCACAGTCTACATTTCCAGTGATTTGACGGACATCCCAATCCCCCTTTCCCACATCTGGCTTGTATGGCTGACCTAAAGATCTTCATATCCTAACCCTCGCCTGCTCCCTATCTCCAACTCTCCTTTAGGTCCGCTCATTTGCCCATGATGGCAGAGGTTCTGTGAATTAATGTTTTTTTTTTTTTTTGCTGGTGTCAGTGGGCTGCAGAACAGTGAGATCTGCTATCATAATCCAAAGGCACAATCCAGATAGGATTGGGTCATTAGTATAGCAGTTGAAACCTAAACATGAAATCAAAATGGTGGGGGTGTTCCTTAAATCATGATAATAAAGATATTATGATTTAATGACTGACAGCTTGATGTACCTTAATGGAACCCCAAAATCTATTTGAGGGGGGCTTCTTTACCCTGACTAATGTCTGCTACTGTTCTTCTTGCTCTCAGCTCAACTTATGCTGCAATTCTAAAGACACTTTCCTGGGAGTAAGACCCACTGAACACAAAGGGGCTTACTTTTTTAGTAAACTTTTTTAGTAGGATTGTGCTCTTCATCTCAAATAGCTTTAGATAGTGAGGCCTTTTTTGTGCAGGGAACTATTTATTTATTTTGCGTCATAAGCTGCTTTGTGATCTTTTTGTTGAAAAGTATTTTTAATAAATTTTTAGAAGGGCAACTAATCGTTAAAAATATTGAACAGGTTAGCCTTGTAATTCTAGATTAGGAAGATGGTAAGTTTTCCTTTTGAACTGAAGAAGACACTGAATCTGTTGCGTAACCTTTTTTCTTTTGGGCAATATTGTTGATTGTATTTTTAAAAGAGATGCTGTGGTTTGGAAAGTATGTTCTTGAGAGCATATGAAGCATACATAACAACCTTTACCGCATACTTTAAGCACTACAGGATGGACAATTATCCACTCTTAAAAAACTTACTGAAACTTTCATTGCCAGTATTAATTGAGGTTGATTGACTCCAGTGGCAAATGAAATTTAAATATTAAAAATAAATGAAAATGGACATTATGCTGTTTGTGTAAGAGGTTTTATATTTAAAATACAGTTCCATCTTGAGTTTGCGTACTACAAATATTTTTTTGTTTGTATTTGCAATCTTCACCATCCCTTGTTTCATATTTATAACTTAACTGTATTTTCCTGAAGTGCGTAGTCTTAAGTCCCTTCCACTACATAATAGATGTCTGTTATTCAAGGACAGTATGCCACTCCAAATTTAATAATAGCTGCAAATGAGAATGTCAGCAGTTGCCACCTGTTATTGATACTCAGATCCTCAAAGTATTAGTAGTCCTACTTTGTGCGATGCAATTTCCTGGCATAGTTAATCCTAAGCACATAATTTGGGTTACATGGCAATTCTTAATAATGCAATTTGGTAGTGCAGGATTCTACCAGCCCTATTTATGCTCTTTACCACCGTAAAATGTTCAGTTCAGACTTGTAATACCCTAGGCTATTAAACTAACTGTCTAATCAGACTCCTGATTTAGTGGCTGATGCTATTCGATCATATGCAGCATTCATGTTCATTAAATAAATGGTTTTCTGGGTCTCTGCTTTTCAGTGTGAGAGCATCTCAACACTGAGATGGGGATCTGGTAAAGCCCTGTTAATATACCCCATGCTCTGTTCTTTCTTGGGGCGGGGGAGAGAGGTAGTTACATATTGCAAGGACTGGTAAAGGATCTTTTACCTCCAGGAGGGTTCTCCCTTAGTAAAGGAAGGCTTTGGAGGCTTGAGGCTGCCCTGAAGGTGGGAAATTTCCACCTTTGAAATTTCCAATTTCAAATTGAACCAACCCCCATGTTTCTTTGGGAACTCTTTCCTTTTTTATCCCCTCAGGCTTCTTACCTGCAATCCCCTGAGCTTCTTCACCTTGCTGGATTGGTTTGGGCCACCCTTAGGAGCCATAAATGCTTGAGGCCAAGTTGGGTCTGAGGATGGCAACAGGGTAACTATATGGCCAGAAATTTCTGGATTAGTTTTCTTTTTAGTGTCTTGTCCGGGTGTCCTCCAAAAGGGCTTTATTGTCCATTTTGGCTTCATTTTGGAACTTTGCAGTGGTGTGTAGTGCCCCATCGTGTCATATGTTGGATTTTTATTGAAGGGCAGAATCCAATGCAAAAATCGGTTTTGAAATATCTCCTTCCTATCATAAGTTAATGGCCAAAAAACTAAAAATCAAAAATATGCACTGAGAAAGTGAAAGTGCCCAATATCGCGGCTTTACTTGTGAGTAGACAAACATGCCATTGTCCACCAGAAAGGCCAGGCTAAGAGGAGTCCAAGACCTTGTCCATCTTTTGAGGTTTGGGCATCTGGTCACCCTGGATGGCAAAGACCCTTCGTGGTCCTTCACTTTGCCCCCTTCTACCACTCTTTCTTTCTCTACCATAGGTCCCTTCCTTTTTTTCTCCTCCAGCTTAAGTTCTATCCAACATGCCTGACTCTCCCTTTCTTGTACTACAGCTTCAATCCTAATGGTACTTTCCTGGGAGTAAGACTCACTGTACACAATGAGGCTTACTTTTAAGTAGACATGGTTAGAATTGTACTGTACATCTCTTTTTATCTGTCTGACTCTCTGGCTCCCTTTCGTTGCTGTTCCATTTTTCTGTCTCCTGCTTTTTTCCTCTCTTTTATCTATCACCTCCTTCTCTAGCTCTCTCTCTCTGTTTGTACCTCTAATCCTTTTGCAACCCTGTCTTCTCTACAAAGACTTTTCACCTAAGTCTCTGCTTGCCCACGCCTGTCACCCACTTTCCATCATCTGGATCTGCAGAGGACCATGATGGTGTCGGAAGTCTCAGTAGCCCTTAATTGATGTTAACTGAGCTGGAGGTGACCCTCTGGCTCATGGGCTGCTTCAGATCATTTTTATTATAAGTTATTGTGTTTTTTGATACCATTCATTGTGCTAAAACAATTTATACAAGAATATTGTGATGTGATCATTGTAAGAGTGGTCACTATAACAATACTTTTCATTCTTTGCACAGAGGTGTACATTTTCCAGGGACGGGCTTTTAATTTCAGCCTCCTATTTCAGAGCTGGCCCTTCTATTTTATATACATGGTGATTGAAAAGTAACTTCCTATATTGTAATTTATAAGTATTTTAAAATAGGGAATAGGTAGCTTAGTGGTTTTAACCATTCTGCAATGGCACACTGGTGTGCCACGAGTTTAGATGATTACATCAAAGATTAAAGCTGCCATGTTTAAAAAAGTCCATTTTGTTCCATAACCTTTTTCAGAACTTCATCAGGGAAACAAGCTTAGAGAAGACACGAGAGCAACACATGAAAGAGGTGATGATTCCTGAAAAGGTTATGGAACAAATTATTGGACTTTGTTTAACAACATGGATTTTAACACTATGACACAATCATGGTCTTCCCACCTAAATATGATGAATTGCTGAACTGAGAAGTTTTTCTGCTGTCTGTGGTGCAGGCCAATTTTACCCATGCTGCTTCACATAAAGCACATAAAGATGCACTGTGCTTTAAATTCTACAGCATCGTTATCATGCTGGACTATCTGGTTTAATATATATACTTGTTTTTTCACCTCTTCGGGCATCACAAAAGGCCATGTTTTGAAGAATTTTCCTCTGAGGGCTATCCTTTGAAGAGATGGGCAGCCCAATCTGGATCAGTTAGGCTGGCTTAGCCTGAACTGAATCCAGAATAAGGATCAGGCCTTCTGCTGCACTACCATGGGGAAGGAAGAGCTTATCTTGGATCTGGCATATCTTGGCCATGCCTTCCACACCCCACTTGCCTGTCCTCCCCTCTGCCTTCAGAACACCCCTCCCATCCTCGCCTCACTTTCCCTCTGCCTCGCCTATTCATTCTGCTGAGAGTGTGAGATTGACAGGACTCCCTGAATCAACATCCCTTCCTCTCTGGATGGCATAGATGTGCCTTATGGTATGTTTGTGACACCCTGGGCTGATGCAAATCACATGTGCTGCCCTCAAAGAGTGCTGAAGATTGTGTTCTGAGTTGATTGCGTATAATAGTAATAAATATAGCATAGCACAAGATCCCTGTGAGATAAAAACCAGAATTTATTCAGGGTCTGCTCTGTGTGTATCTAGGACACACTTAATCTGCACCCTTGCCATCTGTATATAAAGCCATACATGTAGCGCATAGATAAAAGTACATAAAAACAAATTTCATCCTTGTACTGTGTGTTAATTTATGTCCATCAGCTGTACAACTCCTATTTTCAAAGTTGTGCATACAAAGAATTCCTGCATAAGAATGCATTTGAATGGGTGGGCAAAAAAACCCACCAATTTTTCACTCTTAATCCTGATGGTGATTATAGTGGAGAAGGTAAGGGTTTAAGGTTGCAGCATGCTTACCTGAGAGTAAGTTCAGTTGGAGTGTGCTGTCAGGTTTGTACAGGTTTGTCACTCATCAAACTGAATGAGTGACAAATGGGCCACTTGGTGTTGAATGCTTGAAAGTACCTCATTCCTTGTTTTTCAGATCTATGTAGGCAAGAAGGAATAAACTGAATGTTGATTGAGCCACTGCTAGGCTGCCGTATGTGGTTGTTGCATTGTGCTTGAGCTTCTTTGGTTAAATGTTGCATAGGAATCATCTGTTTCCTGGCCATTCATATCAATGATTTGTATTTTGAATCTGTGTGAACTGATTTGTTGTTCTCATTTCTGCTTGTTTTGTGTCTTTAGGTTGAAGAATGAATATAAAATATTGCTAATCTAATTTTACTTGTAAGAAATCTTTGTAGAGAGAATCTTGTTTGATGGGTTTGGGCAGTAGTTTCACCCCGTGGAAGGGGCAGCACACTGGATGATAAACCATTGCCCCATTTCACTGGTTTTTTGGCTATGCCTTTTGATAGATCAGAGATTTCTAACATGTTTCATTTTCATTGTTTCATTTCATGCTACATGAAATTATGCATTGAATGATATATAAAATGATATTATTCAAAAATAGCATGATTTTAATTTTTTTTGACCAAGCGTGGTGTTGTCCCCATTGCCCCCTGTGTGCATCATCTGGTGTGACCCACACCTCTTGTACCTCCCTAAAGATGCCTCTGGGTTTCAGAGCTTAGGGTGCTGTTGTAAATGATATCCAACCATTCTTGATGCAATCAGTTTATTTAAGATTATGTGTGAAATAATAGGTGACCTTTTCAGTGATAGGTTCACTCACCAGCCTTGACTATGTGATCTGTAGTCAGTGTCTTGTCAGGAATTTATAGTTTGGTTTAAAGCAAACCAGTTAGTTGCCTGAAATGTCTTTAATTGGTTGTAAACTCTAATGAGAATCAACTTCAGTTTGTGTGGTTCAGTGGATATTATTTGGGGGAATCCAGGGAATGTTAACTGTGCTAATTAGTAGGGCAAAAAGGCAACCTAAGTGTTTAACTGTATTCTTAATTTCCATTGCATTTTTCCCCACTTTTAGTAGTGGATGAAAATCTTTACATTTTCAGCAGTTTAAACAGGAGGATTGTTGTCCCCCTTTAGATATGCAAAATATTTTAAGTTTTTTGCAAAGCTTAACAAGAGGGACCTGCCCCCCAAAGTAATATCTTCCCACCCTAATGTTCACTTCCATATATTAAAGGTTGTAGCTAGTGAACTGGGAATTTTCCTTGCATTTCAAAATTCATTTTGTTGTCAACAGTTATTCAGTCAGTACCTAAAGGAAGGAAATCCTTTCCAATATGGCTGCAGTGGCTCAAAAGTTAAAGACGTTATGTTTGTTGACATGAAGGTTGGTGGTTCGAGACCCAAATACAGTCCTGCAAGAATGAGTAACCTTCTATTATTTGCCCAGTTCCTGCCAACCTAGCAGTTTGAAAACATGGAAATGCAAGTGGATAAATAGGTGGAAAGGTAACAGCTATCTGTTTTTTGGTATTTAGTCATGCCGGCCAGATGACCATGGAGGTGTCTTCAGACAACACTTGCTCTTCAACCTTGTAATAGGGATGAGCACTGCTCCCTAATGTCAGTGACGACTAGAAGGGCAACCTGCAGTAAAAAAAAATCTTTTTACTGTAGTAAAGGGGGGGGAAATTATTTTTTCTCTTGCTGTAACAGTTTTCATACAAATCATGTAACACTGACCCAAAAATTTCAGTGATAGAGAGAAAGCATCTTTGGCTGATGAGGCTTCAGTTTGGGCAGGAATCCACTACTGCTGAAAGGTTTTTAGTCTAGGTTTTGCACACTTTCCTCTATTTTTGATAGCTCTGCTGTCACCTGCTACCTGCTGTCACCTGCCTAAACTTTGTTCAGCTTTGAAGGGTATCAAATTGCAGTTTTTCAGATTAGTTGAGAGGAAAATGGGGGGCTTTGTTTTCTACTGTGACTGTACGAGGCTCTCCATATGTATCTCCTGCAGCTTTCTTAATCAATCTGTCACTGTAGAGACCTCAAAAATCTTGTTTTGACAAAGCTGGCCCTTTGAGGGATAAAAAGTTTGCTTTTCTGATTTAGATAGAAATTGGGGGTAGAAGATAGAAATTGGGGGTAGATGGGCATTTAGGAATTCTCTTTCCTGACCCCTACACCTCCAAATGCTGAAATTGGTGGATGATCCTTTTGGAACTGATTTTTTATCACTTTA
Organism: Cryptoblepharus egeriae; assembly: GCA_030015325.1. NCBI lineage: Eukaryota > Metazoa > Chordata > Lepidosauria > Squamata > Scincidae > Cryptoblepharus > Cryptoblepharus egeriae. The sequence goes on from JAREYC010000003.1 coordinate 44,629,740, forward strand.
TAGTTTTTATTTATTATTTTATTGAATTTATTATTTTATTTATTATCACTTTATAGTTTTTATTTATTATTTTATTGAATTTATTATTTTATTTATTATCACTTTATAGTACAGAGATGTCTTGGTTTTCTCTTAAAACCAAGGTACCAGTGTATTAATAATAATGGGGGAATAAATTATATCGGACAGAATGTGAGTTAAAGACGTATAGTCCAGTGTGGGTGGAAAGGGAGGACTGCCAGGTGGATCAAGTGTTTACATCTATTTGAAATACAGGTCTATGCTTTAGTGATTGGTGTAGAGGTCCAGGTCAAGGGTGTGAAGCTCATGTCATACAGCAGCTTGAATAGAATACATGATGCCAACTGAAGGCCAGAAGTGATGTCATTAAGTAAGAAGTGATCTCAATAAGCAAGTCATGACCAGAAATAAGCACTTTTTCTCACTTAGGAACTCATTAGTTGCAAATGGCAGAAGAGAAAATATGCTATGATATTTTCAAGCTATGAGAGAGCCCATTTATTGCATGAGCCACTTTTTCAAGAGTAATATCTCAGCAGCTGCATGTGGTGCTGGAAGAACTCAAGGTCAGATAAAGAACTTCAGACATAAAGCCCCAGGGCTTTATGTTTGATGCCCCTTGTCTAGTTCTTGGCTCTGTTGATGTTTCATCACATTTCTGAAGACTGCACCTCAATGATGTGGCACATGTTCAGCATGCAGAAGTCTGGGCTTCAATCTCTGGTATCCTTGAATCAATACTAGAGAGGATTTGTGAAGAGTCATTGCCAGCCTGTACTGAGGCTGCAATCCTAACTTCCAGTTGGGCCAGCCTAAACCCAGGCATAATTCCTATGCTGACCTGGGGGTGTCACAAAAGTGCTGTAAAACACCACTCCTGGGGGATTAGGTCAGTGCATAGATATGCACTGGTCTCCCCACACCTCCACAGGAAGTATGCCAGGTAAATTACGCTGGCCGAAATTAGTCAGGAATGCGCTCTAAGTTAGTTGGGCCAGTGGCTCAACTTGGTATAAGGCAATTTCCCAAGAGTTACAAGGATTTCTCCATTTTCCATTGTAGATTGCTTTTCCTATCTAAGAAAATATGAGTTTTTATTTTGAATATGGAAAAGTTGACAGTTTATGGTACACAAAGTATACTTGGTTGGACATTGCTGTTTTAGAACTTTTAAGTTCTTGAAAGAATGCCCTCATCTATTCAGATTTAGGGTCTGAATAGCCATACCATGATATTATCCTTTTAGGCATGGCAGCAGCATAAGGAGTCTTAAACATGGCAAGAACGTAGAGATGGGAGCTAGACTTTCTACAGCTTCCAAAGAAGAGAACGCATACAGTATAAGAGGTCAGGACCATGGACGGTTCCAAATCTAGACAGACCCACAGTGAAGCAGACAGGCTTGGATGTTGTTCCAGCAGTAGTCTTGAAGAGATTGGAAGTTTAAGTACCTATGGAACAATGCATGGATTGGTTCTGAAGCCAACGGGCATACCAGCATGGTAAAGAATGTTCTTCCTACACATGCTTCCAGGCAAAACTTTGAATTTAGAAGAGGATACTAATGCTGTGTGCTCTGATTTTGTTGCTGAGCTCAAAATCAAGGGTTCCCCCTTGTCAGTGTGGTTCTGAAGTAGAGGCTTCGAGAGTATGTGATGGGAAATACTCTTCTTTCAATCCATCTCCTCTTAATATTGATCTGCCTTGTTTCCCAAGTGCAGAGGTTCAATTTTCAGGACTATGATGTTTATTTGGCTTATGAGAACCTTTTTGGCACTTGATAAATAGCCTACAGCAATGATTTTCAACCAGTATGCCATAGCGCTCTAGTGTGCCATGCGTGGTCCACTGGTGGTGCCATGGGTGTTAGGTTTATTGAGGAATTGAACCTTCCACCATTAGCATGGTGTGCGTCAGCAATTGTCCAAATACTGATGACAAATACTGATGGCTTGACAGTTTTAGCACCTGGTTGGTGTGTCCTGAGATGAAAAAGATTGAAAATCAGTGGCCTATAGTGACACTTGGCATTGTTCTGTGATAAACTTTAGCTGCTAAATCCATCGTATTCCTGTGGAAATAGATTGTAGTAGTTTAAAAAAGTCAAGGTGTCAAGTGACAATATGGTTGTTATGACATTTTGTGTAAACATTATTTTCAGCTCGTAAAACATATCGCAACAATCTTTTTTATGTGTTGAAGTCACTATGAGTTAACCTTTTTCCAGAGAATATGAGGAGCTAGAATTTCCTGCAGTTTGTTATATTTCAGATTGCAACTTAATATGACTTGGAAGATTTTGCAGAGTGTCCTTTGAATTATGTTGAGGAATAGTAATGTGGTCATGAGTTCAGTTGTTCCCAGTTGTTCCCAAAGACGTAAATAGGTGGAAATATTTAGAGAAATTTAATTTGTGTTGACTCAAAGTGTACCGAGGATGTTGTGATTGTTGATGGAAAGCATTGATCTCTCCACTAACCTGTCATCACAACTCTACAATTGCTCTGTTTAATGGTTTTTGGGTCATTTTTCTGTAGACAGTTGTCAGTAGATCTACAGAAAGTTGTGACATACAATATTGTACACATCTGTTGCACATTCATTTATTTCAGTGGGATTCTTGGGTGGATCCACCCAAACCATTCAATTGAACAAAGATTACTTTGGTGAAGAAAGGGGCCTTGACCATCCATTTCCACATCCTCCAGCTTTCTGAGCTGAAGTTCCATCTGTAGTTGCTGAGCAGTAGCTCCAACTCTGAAAGCTGTTTTGCCAGTTAGAAGAAATATTAAAAAGCTCTGCTTATTACATTTACAGACAAAAGGTGTGAATCAGACTTGCAAAAATCTTCTAAAACTTGTTCCAAGTTCTTGTGAAATTGGCATCAGGCTCCATTGAAAAGGTACAAGCTCCCTTATTGCACATCACGAGAAGTGGAGCAGGTGAGAGTGCAAATAAATTTTCCTATTTTTGCCATTTAGTGTGATGTATAAATTGGCTATCCATTTACCCCAGTACTTTTCTTTGGTACCATGATATCCCACTGTGAATTACCATAGTTTGTACTCTAATTACCATAAGTACTCTATAGAGAAAGTACTTAGTCCAGTGAAAGCTGGAGATATGAAAGGCTGTGATATTAGAGAGTAATACATGGAGCTTGATTCACAGTTTAGTGGGGAAGATTGAGTCATAGTGTATGTGTTAACTCTCAAGAGATTTTGGCTTGAACCAGCACTTCACAATTCTATCCCCACCATAGCACACTCCATACCGGGGATGGGTAGTCTGATCAGGAGCACTGAGAGAAGTAGTGGAAAAATCTTTTTCTTGCTATATCTCTTTAGGCCTCTTGGTGGTATGGGTGGTCTTGGACCTATTCCAGCTATATTGCTGATGTCAATTCAAGTAGTAAAAAGAGAAGGAACAGAATCAGAAGCAGGAAAAAGAATCCTGGTGCAAGTTGCTGCTGCTGGGATCAACCCATTCCTTTCCACCCACACTTCTCCTCCCCATCTATGATGTGGTCAGCCACCAAGTTACAAGTGGTGGGACACCTGAGTGCCTCTGTCCCACACACCACATCTCTCACTGTCTGTGGCAGCGGCCCAGAACTGTGTGACAGCATCCAGTTTTTGTGTCACCATAAAAAGTCTTGTGCTTCTGGAATCGTATTAGAATTGTCTTATATGAATGTTATTTCATGAAATCTAATTCATACATGCAACTTTTGAAATAAAATTATCAAGCACTTGGACTCCTTGATGCACAATAAGTGAGGCAAGAAACACTTAACAGTGTAATCCTGTAAATGCAGGATCCTGTTCAGTGTAATCCCAGGAAAGGATTGCAGCCTGTAAGAACCTTAAAATAATCTTCCACCTTGTTCGTGTAGGAGCTGTGAGTGTATAATAATGAGCATGGAGCCATAGCCCAATTAAAATTTAACAATCCCTCCTTTTCTCCTTAAGTTCAGAAATGAAGATAATAATCTTCTGCTAGCAACAAGCCTCAGTTTCCTTTTTGGCCTGTTAACAAAATTGTAAACAAACTGTTTACAGTCTGTCAAACCAGGATACAATGGAACAGTGCAACTTTGGTGCAGACTTCAGGCTGAATCTTTTCTGCTTTCCATTGAATGGAAAGAAAGAGGAAAGGCAGGAGAGAGCACTACAGAGGGCCTCCGAGATGACAGAAATACATTTTGGTTTCACCATTGCCAACCAATGGTGCCTCCTCGTCAAATCTGTAGGGCTTCTGAGATGGCTGGGAGGCCACATGTGTGACCTCTGGAGAGCTGGGTAAGTAATTCTGGCACTCCCCTCCATATTTCATTATCTATAAAATTAAGTATCAGAAAGATGTGTGTCCTGGAATGGATTTTGTCACTTTGTGGGGTAGGCCTCGCAAAGGTTGGCAACCAGATTAGTTTAAGCTACGGTCAGGAAAGGTCCCATAACTTATGCAGAATATACTTTTCTTTCTCCATAAAGCAACTACACCCAGGTTTGAGACTAGAGGGCAGGGTTTTCAAGTAGGGCCTCCCAATGGGATTGACTCATAACACTCTGCCCTCAGTTTTTAGAGATTAGTCACTATGATTGAGTGAGACTCCACAGATGCAGAAAGTCTCCCTGAACTGTATCAACTCCCTTAACCATATCACAGGATTGAACAATAGGAATCAAGGCACACTTCTTCTTCCTGCTTATACCAGGTGCTCATCTGCTCATCTCCCCTCCCAACTATCAAGGCACTGTCAACACTGTCATTAGCTATTTTTTTCTATTGTGTGAGTTATTCCTTGGGCAATGTTAAAGAAAGCAAACAACTTCCAAAGCAATCATCCCCCATTTGGGGTCTTGTAGTGTTATTTGATCAAAAATTCTTGGAAGCATTCCTAATCTGTAGATTAAAATACATTTATTGATATAGATCATATTGTATTTTTATCAGTTAGTGATATTTTTATATGATTCTTTGATTTAGTCATAGCTCAATTCTGAGCTTCCCACAGCAGAAGGACTCCTGTGCCTCCTTGGGAATGGGACTTTCGTTCTCTTCTTCCACATTAGTGAGCAGTGGGACTACTTACTTCTTTCTGCAAAAGCTCTAGAATTGGCCAAGCTCTGGCAGTGGCCAGTGGTGGAACTTGGGAATTCCTTTTGGCATTATTTATTTTATTTAAGGGATTTTGCCCCACCTTTCCCATATCAAGTGCACAAGGCAGCTTACAAAGTTTTTAATCCTTTTGTCCTCATAACAACCCTGTGGGGTAGGTGAGTCATGGTAGGTAGGTAGTTAATGACATGTTTGAGTCATCCTACTACCACCACAGCCTGTGCAGAGCCCTCAGGATTGGGATATTTGTTCAGCATAAGCCAAGTGAAAGCTTATGGGACTCATCCACACAGCTGGAGTAAGTCTGTGGCTGGAGTATGTCTGGGGAGAAATTAGGTGGGATAAACTAAAAAATGGAGAACACATATGCAGATGCTCAGTCCATCACAGTGACTAATCTCTAAAAATGAGGACATGGTGGATAATTTGCCACAATGATCTTTCCTCACCTGCTTGCTTTCCATCCTTGTCCTCCTATTCCACTGCAAATTTACAGTACTGGTACCTACAAGAGCAGGTTTGTATGTGTCTAGAAACCTTATGAACCATGATTTAAATGGCATGATCTAGCAAAATACAGTGGTGCAGCAAGCATAATTTCCTGAAACTTGCTAGTAATCCAAACGCTTGTAATCCAAAGTGGATTTTCCCATAGGAAATAATGGAAACTCAGGCGTTTGGTTTCACAGCCCAAAAATATTAACTGTATATAAAATGATTACAAACACTGTAACATAAAACACTGTAATAATGAGAATATAGTACAGTATTAAGCTGTACTGTACCTTTGAAAATTTTCATGACTGGTGTGAAGGAGAAAAGAGGAGGAATGATGTCTCTCACCATTACTAACAGTCACTGCTCTCCATTGACTCAATGGAATCTTTCAGCACAATCCTAACCATATCTACTCAAAAGTAAGCCCCATTGTGTTCAATGGATCTTACTCCCAGGAAAGATTATTTAGGGTTGCAGCCTCAATCTTTTTGTGCAGCTTTAACATTCCCAGGCTGCTGATGGGAGCAGCAGTGGATCACTGATAAGGCACACCTTCCACACTGCCACACACAGACCCCCTGCACACCTGGCTTAGACTGCTCCCCCCAGATCCTCCCTGTGAATTCCCTGGCCATGGAAGACTGTTCCAAATGTCCTCAGAAATGCTCTTCTTCCAAGGCAATGTTCTTAAACCAAGTCAAAATTTCTGTGAAAATTTTGCTTGTAATCCAAGTCACTTGTAATCCAAAACACTTGTAATCCAATCCAAGGTATTCTAATCAGCTAACGAGCTTCCTGAAAGTAGCAATATATTTCCTGTTCTGGTTCTTAAGTGTTTTTTTTCATTCAGCTTGTTTTAGCTCTTTGACAAGACACACACACACACATACACAGAGGACACAACAGTCTGTATTCCTTATTAACTTTACAAGCACAGACAGGAAAGGGAAAATGCCTGAAGATACTTCTAGAAATTACTGTAATTTGTAGATGCTAAAATAATGGCATACACATATCACTTCTGTCTGGGATGTTCTGTAAATTGTGTATTGATTATGCTAATAAGTCTAGTATCTCTATTGCTTGTCTGCTGATACTACTCAAACATGCAGATTGAATGCATTTTTTTCTTGCAAAGTTGACGTTCTTGTGGGAAAAGAGTCTTGTAAGAAGGGTGAAAAGACCAAAGAAATCCTGATCTATATGCATAGGAGGGTTTATAAAATAACTATTTATTGAACAGCAGGAAATGCAAAATGCAAGCAAAATAACATGGACAATTGTATGAGGTCAAAACCTTTTCTCTTCTTCCACCTCCCAGCAACCATTGTTGCTGTATTAGGCTGATTTTGTTGTACGTTCCTTAAGGAAACCATGTTAGGAAAGGTACTAAATCAATAGCAATCTATTTTTATAGTTTATTTTGGGATATGTAGCTTCTCTTGCTTTGTTTAACAAGCTGAGAAGAGCCTCAGTCATTCAGGGCAGTAGGTATCTTTTAAAAATTTATTAACCTGCCTCGTCTTGAAGAAAATAGACTTTTTTCAATTATCATAAGCTTTTATTTTTTTATTATAGATTGTAATAGCATAAATACAATAAATCACAGCCTTTGTCCTTCATACCAGATTGCTTTAATGCATCTTTTCACTGTGTTCTTCCTGCTTTTTTTTTTTACCATATTAACCCTCAAGTGCATATTTTGACTATTGGCCTGCATATGTTAGGCCTGTATTTGCCTTGAGCCTTTTCTGTATTTAAGAGGTATACTAGTCAGTTGTGGAATTGGGTTGTCATGGGCTGAAAGGAGAGTGCTGATCGTTGTTTCCTTGGCTTTATCAAACCCTGTGGATAGAACCACAGAATTCAATTTCCCTGTAGCATCAACCCACTAATTCTCATCCTTTCCCCAGAAGCTTCCCCAGAAGCTAATTTCTTTCTTTATTCCGTGTGATAGCCCTTCAGATGCTTGAAAATGGCTATATCCCTTCTTTAGCCTCTTCTCCAGACTAAATGTAACAAACTCTTTTAACCATACCTCATAGGATTTTGTTTCCAGACCCACCTTTTTTGTCTTTGGATCTGTTTCCAGGTCATCAGTATCTTTGTAAAGTGTTGTGCTCCAGAACTGGATGTGATATTCCAGGGATTTCTTTCTAGTTCAGATTAGAGTAGAACTGTTACTACTTGTGATCTGGAGTCAGTATGTCAGTTAATGCATTCCAGCATTGTGTCAGCTGCTGACTTAGTTCAACAGATAGTCCTCTAAAGCTACAATCCTAAACTCCAGTTAGGCCGGCCTAAGCCATGGAATAAGTCTTGTGCTGACATGGGGGAACACTGTTCTAAGATCCTTTTTGCCCATGATGATGCCAAGGTTGATGTCCTATATCCTGTATGTGTGTCTTGTTCAGCTTTGGAGTTTCTTCCACTGTTATATCAAGCCTCCCCCTCTCATTACCAAAGCCAGCCTAAAACCCTGTCTGGAACTAGAAGAACTTCTGAAAGAGTATTGGTCTTTTGCTGGTCGCTATAATTCAGATACTGGACATGACCTATGGTGGTTTGCAGATATTGAATTATTTTTAAAAATTCTCTGGAAAAAAATTTTGTCAAAAGAACAGCTGATTTGTGTTCAACGCAGCAGTTACGTTTTGCTATTATAGGCAAAAAAAGCTTCAAGAAGAACAGAGCATCTTCAAACAGGCAGTGGGACCACATCAGGGAACCAAGGCAAATGGCAGCTCTCTGGCATATGTCCACCATATGCTTCCAAGTGCATGTTTCTCCTTCACATTCTATGTGTAAAGCCAGCAAAACCCTGGTATAGCTGTGGCTAATATGACGGCTGCCTAAAGTGTGAATTCAGCTTGTAGTATCACAAAACGGAAACAGACAACAGTATTAGCTTCTATGTACCATCTGTTACTATTTAATACAACTTTATCCCATCATTACCCTTTTGTCAGTCTTTTGCTTCATTGATGCATGTCTGTTTGGTGCTGCAATGGCTTCAGTTTCCTCACTTTTCAAACCAACCTTTCTTTGGTCACTCCTTCTTGCCACCGTAGCTCAGTGTATAACTGTTTACATTATAATCCTCTGGGAAACTGTCAATTCTCTTTCTTGAACAGAACCTCCTACATTTTAGAACTAAGGAAATATATAGTAGTAGCAATAAAACAAGTACTATCAACTTGCAAATGATGCCCTATGTGAAACTTTTTGCACTTTACTTTTTGAGTTGGAAGAGATGCTGTGCCTGCATCAGACATTATGAAGAATCATGATCTTCTGATTCTTCAGTGGCATAGCTAGGACGGTGCAAGGGGTGCAGTTGCACCGGGCTACAAGCTTTAGGGGGGCCACAAGGTGAGTTTGACACTAATGACTAAAATTGTGAAAATCTGGGTTTGTATGAAGAACAATACCATCATGTTATATATAGTTGGAAAAGTAACTTTATGCAGAATGCAATGAAACCAATTGCATTGGAATATCTATATTCTATCAAACATTATGGCCAGTTAACCAGAAAATGAAAGCAGAAAGGCCAATGGAACAAAAAGTGGATTTTCTTAATCAACTTTCCAATGGTACTGAGAGCCAATGAGATGTAATTCTGATACTGTATGGAACTAATAAGGTGTTTATATGAATCAGCTCTCATTTCCATGTATGTATATCAAAATACCCATGCTTACTGGGTATTCAGGCACTTCTAAGTGCTTCTCTTCTATTTAGCAGGCAAAGAATAAACATTCTTCTATGCCCCAGCACAGTTTCCCTAACTAGTAAGGACATAATTTTCATTGTTTTACTTAATTAAATTTGATTTTGTTGTCATGGGGAGGGGAGCGCAACAAAATCAGAGCAAATGAGTAGTGAGGAGGAAGAGGCAGGTTCTTCCCCAATTTTCTTTTATAAAAAACTACCTGGGGTAATATTACTTCTGGTTGTGACATCACTTCTGGAGCAACATTTTGAGGTTTGCACTGGGCTACATGATCATTAGCTATGCCACTGATCATGGTTTCAGCTTTTAAACCTGGAGGCTTTTTGTTAAATTTCCAGTTTGATTTCAAGCAGTTGGAAATTGCTGTGAGTTAGATTTCCAGCTTAGTCTCACCTAAAGGTGCATGCAATTGGATATTGAAAGTGGGGAGCAAAATCATGAATATTGTTTGAAACTTCCATGAAATCATGACTATGTTTTGTCTCAGTTTTATTCCTGCTCCATAGCGGGGTGCACTTAGATGACTGACGTGACATGGGGAAACCTTTTCAGCCTGTTACAGGGGCCTGTTGCCAGGACATTGCTTTTCCCACCAAAGTGGTACCTTCGTATCTACTTGCATTTGCATGCTTTCAATCTGCTATGCTGGTAGGAGCTCGACAAGGAACAGAAGCTCAATCTGTTTTGTAGCACCCAGAACCGTTGACCTGCCAATCTTCAAAGGAACAGCACCTTTTGTCACTGAGTCACTGCAGTCCCCGTGACTTTAGGACCTATGTTTTGTCTTACCTATGCTTAATAGTGCTATTTCTATCACCACTGTTTACATCAGTGATAGGGTGTGATGCTAGTTAGGCTGTGATGCTAGTTCACCTCCTTGTAGTGCACCACAGAGAGCACAAAAGTGTGAACTAAATGACTAGCAACAGTTGGCAGCCAGACTGCAATGAAGAATTGGCAGTTGGCAACAGTTGGCAGCCAGACATCACTATGGAATTCCTGGCTTTCAAAATACATGGTAATGGAACATTAATATCTGATTTACCATACGTAGGTCAATGTATGTGCCATACGCTATACAAATAAATAACTACATCAGTGGTTCTTGAGCATCTCAGCTCAGGAACCCCTTGTGACAATGAGTTTGTTTGGGACTTCCTGGAAGTGGCATCAAACAGGAAGAGGCATCAAAAAAGATGCCAGAGCCTCTAGTCTATTCAGAAGTAAGTCCCATTGTGTTCAGTGAGACTTCCAGGGAAGTATAGATTGCAGTCTGAGTGCCCCATTCCCAGATGGCAGCACCTAGCTTTTCACAACCCCCAAAAGGGTGTCATAACCCTCACTTTGAGAATCACTGATTAACATTATGGAAGTGGTCACCAATCTGTGAGGTGTGGCTGGCAGCCACAGCACATGGAAATGAAGAGGTGTCATGGGTTGCTTACCATCTGGCAGCATGCATCTGATGCAATACTGAAAATTGTGGTAAAAGGCCATGCATGTGGGGCAGAGGTTTGCAACATGGTCTTCACTCCTGGATCTTTCTGCCCTGGACCTCTTAGTGTCTCTCTGTGGTTTCTAACATTGAAGTAATTGGCAATAACATTTTCTACTTCCAGGTTCCAAGCACTGCATCCGGTGCACGGAGAGTGTCATGGTGGATGCACATTTGTGTAGTACTTCCTTATGCTGAAATGTGTTTAATATGTTCCTTTAGTAGACTTTCTACTATTAGAAAGGAGACCAAATTCCTTTTGAACAGTCTGCAAATTCATCATATTTAAATATGTGTGTTGTGGCAGGGCAATTATTGGTAATCCAGCTACCGAAATCCATTAATCCAGTTGCAGAAACTAGCAACCTGCCATGAAATGGCTACTTAGAAATGGAAAAAAATTGTGTGAATTGTCCTTGGATGTGTGTTTTTTCCATGCTAATGTATGAAAAAGTGCTTTACTAACGCATGCTCAAAATCCTATGCATTGTATTGGCTTAAAGATTTCATATTTGCTGGAAGACTAATGAGTCTTCAGTGTCTTAATATCCTGAGCAAAGAAGAGGCCAAATGGTAATTCTTTTGTCTTTGTGGGAAAGGGAGGGAGTTGATTCCCACCTTATGTGCAATGGAGCACATTTGAATTCTAAACCCATTCTTTGGCTCCAGGCACACTTATGGTGTTATGATATGATGGATGAAGGCCTATCAGTCTGCAGTCTTTGGTATGGTTGATTAGCAGGTGCTAGTGATTAGTTGACTGTTGTGAACTGAATAGCTTATATACATTTTGGTTTATTGTTTAACACTGTTTGGCAGTCCTTCAGTATTTGAGTTCTGTTGGGTTTATGTTTCGTTCGCAGTTACTCTGGTTTGGTGGCCATTTGTATTGTACTCACTAAGTATAAACTTGTGTGGTTTATACTTGCAATTCTCAATAAGTATAAATAACATGGAAGAAACACAAGCAATTATCAAGAGAAGACTAGGTCTTCTCAGATCGTTTATGTGTGTATGTTCACATTGTTGTTCATTTTGTTCTCTTGTAAGTCCAATTTTGTTCACTTGTAAGGTCCCAAAGTACCAAATACAGTACATCTTTTTTTAGAGAAGTATATATATGTCAACTGAGAAGTAAATCCGATTGTGTTTAATAGGCTCACTCCCAGGAAAATTATGTTTTTATTAGGATTATGGATTTATTAGGATAGGATTTATTACACTTTTATTAGAATTGTGGCCTGCATGGTGTTTCTTTTTGCAATCAAAAAGTATGCTGTTATCTAATGTGGTCCCATTTCTTAATTTAATATATCTGCTTCCAGATTTTGGACAGGAATGAGGTCTTTTACTTTTTTTCACCAGTTCTGAGGAGACTAGAAGGCAAAGTAGCCGTCTCCATTGAGCAGCTATATTTTGGGGAGATTAGGTGTTTAGTGCCTGATGTTTAGCTACAGTAACTTTACATAGGTCTAATTTGTAAAGTTAAAAAAATGTTAAATTGGTTTTAGAAAGTGCTACCTAACTCATATCCGTCACCACAGGAAGGATGCAAACCTCACAGCAGCTATTACTAATTTTTCTCAGTCAGGCCAGCTCATGAGATCATTCTTACAGTTTGGGCCTTTAACAGGATTTGGACCCATTGTAAGGCAATTGATTTTAATTTCCTTCACTTAGTGTCTTGGGATAAAATGACAATTAGGGAAACACACTCAAAGCACTTTTTCTGGCTGAATTATTCTGATACATTATTGATCCAAATGATCCCCCAGTTATACTTCTTTTGCATATTATAGAGTAGATGGGTTGTAGTAAGAAAGTGTACACTGGATTTTACTGCCCATTTTCCAGCCCACCCAGCCCCTGTTTTTTTCTTGGTCATACACTACCCATAGCAGCCAGAATGCCTTCTGATTCACCGCTTCAAGAAAATGTGCTTTAGGATCCAACTGAATTTCTGAATACTATATGTTTTTCAACCAGAAGGAAGTGGGATATACAGTTATTCCCTTACATTACCATATTACATCAGCAAGAAGGGGTCAGCAAGCTGAAGTCATCCATCCCAGTGTGTGTTCAGAGGTATTGGCCGCATTAGTTTCCCACTTTCAGATTATTATTGGGAACAAGGTGTTGCTTTAGACAAAGTCACCCTATTGGTCTGTCTAGTTCAATATTGTTGACACTGATAGGCAGCAGCAGCAGGGCTTTTTGCATGAATTTTTTTCAGACATATCTGTAAATTCTTGGTGCTAAAATTGGAGCCTTCTGCACAGTGGCATCACCAGGGTAGTGCAGATGGTGTTGTCTGCACCGGGTGACACACCCAAGAGGGGTGATGTGCACTGGGGGACCTAAAAATTGCAACTTCATGATGGAGCATCAAACCCCATCATGCCATATACCATTGGATTCATATTGAAGAGCAGACTCCAATGCAAAAATCCATTTTGGAATAGCTCCTTCCTATCAAAGGTTATGGCCAAAAATCTAAAAGAAACCCCTAAAATATGCATTGATCTCTATGGAAAGTTAAAGTGATCCATATCATGGCTTTACTCACAAGTAGGCAAACATACAATAATTCATTGGAGAGGACAGGCTAAGAGGAATCTGAGGACACAAGAATTGTCCTGATCCAACGAACGCAGCCCCCACAAATCACCCCAGAAGGAGGTCTCTGAAGATTGCATTGAAATTCATTGAAAATGGATGTGAACTGCACAGCTGTGTTTACTGGCGAGTAAACAAGCATGCCTTGGCTGGATTGGAAGGTCAGTCCAGGGAAGTATAAGACTTCCAAAATGGTCTCGATGAGGGACGTTACTAGGGAATTAGAAAGAGGGTGGCAGCCCTTGTGACCTAAATGGCTACAATCATGGTTTGTAGAAATAATCCTGTCATGTCATATACCTCTGAATTTGTAATTTACAGCAGAATGCAGTGAAACAAGCCACTTTGAAATATCTTTATTCTATTAAAATGCATGGCTAAAAAAATCAGTGGAGGCAGGGCAATGGCAGATAACCATGCCCATCAGTCATGTTGTTGACCCACCCACTCCATGGGGTGATGTGCTGGCCTCCTGCACCGGGTGATGCAAACCTTGACAAACCCCTGCTTTTGCATGTGTTCTCTAATTAAATTAAAAACGTAAAGGTGTTCCCTGTTGGTTGCCCTGCTAGTTGTGGCCAACTCTAGGGTGTGGTGCTCATCCCTTGTTTCTAGAGCCATAGAGCCAGCATTGTCCAGAGGCCTCCATGGACATGTGGCCCACATGTACATGGAACGCTGATACATTCACACCAAGGTGGTACCTGTTTATCTACTTGGCATTTCCATGCTTTCCAACTGCTAGGTTGGCAGGAGCTGGTCTCAGGATAGGCGCTCACTACATCTTGCAGCACTCTGATCTCAAACTACTGACCTTCCAATCTTCATAAGATTTAACCTTAACCCAACTATGGCCCACTTTAACCATAACCCAACTGTGGCCCACTAAGCTATAGCCACTGCCAATTTCTCAAAATGAAGTTATGTGCTCCTTCTTGTGACTGGATGATAGAGAACTGAGTGCAGTGGATGGGGATGGATGTAGATGTACCATGTAGAAGGACAATATCATAAGTAGGACTTGAGTAGGACCTGGCTTGGCTAAAAATGGGTGGGTTGTAGGGTTGATGGAACTGGGTGTTCTTTTTATATTTTAGCTTGGAAAGTCTCTTTGGGTCTAGAATCTTAAGAGGAAAATTGTATAGATCTTTGTAAGGATTAGTGGTAATACTTTATATCCCATCCTTACCATGAGATTACCTCCTTTACCTTTTTATCACATCCTAGCATTCTTAGATAGTAGTGCATAATGCCTGAATGAGATAGTTGTCTTATCAAATTTGATGGTGTCACATCCAAGCCTGTGTTAACCAAAAGAGCAGTTTTATTGTGGGGAAATGTATTGTGGGGAAATTGAAAATTGCCTCATTGGAACACTGTGACATAAAGCTGGATAAATAAGACACCATAATGGTCATAGGTGCATGGTGGTAAACTTTTTAGTACAAATAGTTACCTGTACTGGTGCATGTCAGAGAGAAAGAGGCTTTGGTGGAAAACCCCTTTTTTATAAGGGTTTGGAGCTTGGGTTTATATGTGTTATATCAATGGTGGTACATTGCCTTGTTTGGTGGATCACAGGATGCTACATAGAGGTGTGAATGGGAAGCATGGTGTAGGAGCATCTATCAGCTTAAGAGTGATATGTCAATCACAGAGCAATCCTATTCCCTGGTTATGCCAGCCCAAGTCCCATGCTGACCTGGGGTGTTGTAAAAGTGTCACAAGTTGCTTCTACACCACTCCTTGCAGGTTGGGACAGTGCACAGACATGTGCCAACCTCCCCATGCCACTATGGGAACAGGAAGATGGTTGGCAGTTGTGCTGACCAAAATTGGTTAGGATTTCACCCTCAGGGTTACAGGAAAATAATGTAGGTTTCCACACCAAAATACAGAGACTGTATACATAACGTAAGAGAAGCTCAATCAGTATTCCTTCCAGAAGGTGGCTTACATGCTAGCACATTCAATGTGAAATCATATTGCTGGATGTTCAAGTCCATAGCTAGGTATATATAGAGAAAACAATACACTAAAAGCAAAGGGCAAATTTCCACGTAACAAGGAGGCTTAAAATTTGACTAAGCTACCATTTACTTTTTGTCCAGAGAGTTAGTCTTGCCTGGAAATTGTTGCCTAGTAGGGCCTAATAAATTTAATATTCACTGTATCCTGTTTTAGAGTATGAGAAGAGGTCGACTCTTTCCACAGTCCATGCAGAGATAAGAATATTAACTGCTTATTAAAAGAGTTTTAAAAACAAGGAGTTTCTTGCTGTTGTCCTTTATCATGTGTTTCCACGTTCCTTACTGGTTCTACCTGAACATGAATTATATCCATAGCTGTAGTGCATCTGACCATAACTTAAGTAGTAAATGTCTGGGCCTCTGGAGCAGAAACTCAGTAGTCATTATAATAGAGCTGTACATTGGATAGACAATGTTCATATTCAAGATGCTTCTTTTTATTTTAATTAAGCTCCTAATTAACAAAATCCAGATTTTAATAGTTTTGAGAGAGCATCCAACCATTATGCTTAAAGTGACTGCTCAGGTCAGATTTTCAGATAAGAATATAGCTGATGATACTTGCCCTTGGGAAGGTGTTGGCTTAACATGCACCACATGTTAAGGATTGTCCATAAAGCTGTTTAATTTGTAGATTGTTGATTCAGTTTGAAATCTGGCTCCTTTTAAATTTGATCCTGTGATAGGCAGATCCCGTCCTCTTGCTAGGTTGTGGGTATTTTGGTTTTAAGTTGGAAAGATAATGAATTGATGCATGTGGAATAAATACTTGAAGAAACTTATCTGTTTTTTAATTTTTATTTTTCTCTGACAGTAGAAGACAATGAATCGGATGATCAGATAGGCTTGGGGCAGACAGCTGCACAGACAGGTAAGGCCAAGTTCTTTCATTTGTGTTGTTTTTTTTTTTTGTTATCTTACAGCGACATCACTAATATTTGGTCCATGCTCAGTTTGCTAAATTCCCACTGTGTATACTTGTAATTATTTGGAAGAAAGCAAAATAATGAACTCGTAGTTCCCTCCACACTTGTCCCAAGAACTTTGCTTCACAAAACCATAATGCCTTCTGTTTGATGGATGAGTGGTGATGCTCCATAGGGCAATTTGGATCCATATTCAATATACTTATTTGCAAACACAAATAATCCACTAGCTTTTAATCCTACTCACAGCTTTGTTTTATAAAACTACTTATCAAACTACTGTTATATCTATGAATCAAATCTGTGCCTATATGAATTTTTATTGGGGCTATTAATATGCTATCAGGCGCTCTGTCTTCTCACAACAGAATTGTTAGGCTTTGGAAGTTTAAATATGTTGTAAGTTAGAAGTTCTGAAAGGAGAATCAGCTTGTAAAATTGGATCTGATACGTGCACATTTCTGGCTTGTGGCCAATATTGCTGCAGGCTAGTTGCTTTTATAAATGAGTATATAGTTTTAAATCTTAATCTGCTGAATTTGTTAGCAGTCACAGATCCCTAATTTAAATCACTGGGAGTTTGGTAGCAAAACCCTTAGTTCTGTCTAAATCAGCAAGATTTTTACATTGCAAAACCTGACTTGTTCATTATAAGGAACAGGTTAAAGGGTGTTAATAGTATGTTTCTATTTCTTTTTTTGTTTGCCTTCATTTCTCTTTATAAAAAATAGCTTAATTTCCACATTGACTGCATTCTTTAATTTGTTGGATTACTTGTTCTACAAGAAGTAATTAAACTGGTTTTACTTTCACAAAATCATCATGCTTTCTGCATACTTGCTTCTGGATCTTCAGAAGAAAGTCTCAATAAAACCTAAGGTGATATTTTGCTTTTATTGCCTGTGTGTTCTTTAGATTTAAAAAACAGAGAAGCAAATTTTATTTAGTTTTGCATTTGAATAATTATTTTATGAAGTAGTGAATGGTTACATAAACTTAGGACATGAGGGGAATTTCTTACTGGTGTTTCTCCTCCTTCTAAATTCATCTCTTTATTAATATTTGTTGTATTCTAATTTCTGGTCCTGAATGTATATAATATTTTCTATTTGGCTTGGTACTCTTAAATGCATTCTCAAAGTTAGTTTTAAAGCAGAGAAATAAAAATATAAATCCAGTCTGGAATTTTCTCTGGATTTTTCTGGAAAGTTCTCATTGGAAAAATGCAATTCAATAAATTGTTTTATTGGAAAGAAAACAGTGGAAGAAAACAGGAATAATTAAGGGCACAATCCAGAAGTGCACATGGGCTACCCAATCTATCACTGGGCTGGCCCAATTGCAAGATAGGCCACCCTAGTTAGAAAAGTCAGAAAAGCCTTGGGGCAGCTTAAGGCAACATAGGCTGCTCCAAGACAGGTGGACCTGGGCTGCACTAGCTGGGGCAGCCTAGGCAGTTCAGGAGAGGCATGTTGAGGGCATGTTCAACATTGCCTAGGACAGAGCAGTTACTCTGTATCCAGAGCCTGTTTGCATGTCAGAAATTCCCTCTTTCATCTCTTCAGTTATGCCACCTCAGGAGCAGGTATAACAATGAGTAGACCCACAGGGGTCCATGATAAGGCAGAGTAAGAATGGCAGTGTTGACAAAAAATCTGAGTTCTTGGCCAGCCTAGCTGCAACATCTGCCTCTCAACTTCAGGATATGGCACAACTATGGCAGCCCACTAACCTGGGCCACTCCAAGCAATCCCCTTGCATCCACCCTCCCCTAGAGGTACTGCTGAATTGCATTCTCATGCTGCAGCTGTAACTGGTTGTCAGGAACTTCAGGGGTTCCTTATAAGGCAGGCACCACAGCTGTTCCTTGTTCAGTATGATCTGAGTGGGGTCTCCTTGGGAGCAAACCCTCCCCGTCACTGACTTGGTACCCTACCGAGCATGTGCTGGGGCAGCCCAGGCTTCCTGACTCTTTGGATCCAGCATAAGTTTCTGCTCTGGATACAGAATAGTTGTGATAGCCCAGCTAGGGCACTCCTCACTGTCCTAACTCTGGATTGTGCCCTAAGTGACACATTTCCAAAAATGTTTGATTTGTTTTATAAAAATTAAGATGGGTTTACCATTCCTGTTATTGCTTAATCTTAAATACTGTTCACACATATATCTGACTCGCATGCTTTCATAATCTTTTTTATACTATTATATTGACAAAGCTGCCAACATAATGTATTCTAAATTTATTAGGATAAAAGCTGATTTTATATTTGGTTAAGGACACATGCTCAAATTATATCTGTAATTATTTTTTCCTCTTTTCTATGCTGGTGCCACAATAATAAAAAATACACTTTAAGTAGTAATGTTTTGGGGCTATTAGTAAATATAGTGGGCCGATGGGGATTCTTTTCTAGCACCCACCCCACCGCTGTAGAAACTGCAGATATGGGGGCACATGTATATGTTAAAAAGAAGCCCTTCCAAGAATTCTTGCTTAAACTGAAGGCTATGACTGCAGTCACTGAGCCTGCATGCTAGAGAGAGAACTGATGAATGTCTCTTTCTAGCATGCAGGCTGCATGCTTGCAGCCATGTTCATTAGTTTCAGCAAGAATTCTTCAGTTACAGCAAGTTGTTCATTTTAAGCAAAAAACCTGTGCTGCCATTGCTACAGTTGAAAAACAAAGATAGTGTAACATGATTGGTTGTGTTCTTGTATAGCTGGGGAAGTTTTCCATATTAATGGATAATTGAAAATGTGGATACTGAATATGGGAACCTGCCTGTACACTATTTTCTGTTGCAAGATGAATCATATCTCCTTGCTACCAAAGCCACTGTGCACCCTGGTGTCAAAACATTAGCAACTATTCTTATTTTTTTCAGGGAAAGGGAGTATTATTTGCATGCAAGTTACACAAGAAATTCACTTGGTGGAATAGGATTGACTTCTCCTAATTTGTTTTATCTTAATTTAGTTATTTATAATTTATTTTAATTTGTTTGACACTTCTGGCATGACATTATTTCCCATAGGTCCTGGACAGATTGCCTTTCTAAAAAATGGGTTCTGGTGCTAAAAAGTTTGAGAATCACTGCTGTACAGAATAGTTTTAGGAAACAGAAGCACTGTAAGGCAAGCTAAAGGGTATGTCTCCTCTTAGGGGTGAAGCACTTAAAGATTTTTCTTGCACGCCCTCGTTGTTTAAATGTTTTAAATGAAATACACAAATGAACTCCACAATTTTAATGTGACCTTCTTAAAACTGTGGTTTCCTGCCAAGGATGCTCCCATTTTCTCTTCCTATTAAAGAGCAGGAAGAGCCTGTGTGAGGGTTAGGCTCTAAACTATCTGTTAGGCGATAGTTTGGCCAAAGTGTTTCAGGTGTCACAACCAAACAGCGTCAGGTGAACCCTTATACCTGAAGAGCAGGTAAGAAAGGCACAGGGCATGCTCATTTGATTTCATGCTGTCAAGATAGTTCCAGGTGCTTTGTGAACTAAGTGGTCCAACAGACCATAGTCTTCCTTCTGTCAGAGGAATGTGGAAGAGAGGGAGACTGCTATATGGCTGTTGAGTCAGTCCCCATATATTTCTCCCTCTTCATGGTTGGAAGGAAGGTTGGCCTCTTCATACTTGCTTTAGGGAACAGAATCTTTATTACCTAAGGGGGAAATCCTTATTTCCTTCCACTGTTTGTTGCAGTGCTTCTCTCTTGGACTTTCTTATCTTTCTTGGGCTACAATCCAGAGTAACTATGGGACCTTTTACACTGACATACCCTACAATCCAGAGTAACTACGGGAGCACGTAAGAGACTTTACGTGCACCCATAGTTACTGTACCATCCAGTGAAAATCTATGGGAAATTCATATTGCAATCCAGAGCAAATTGTTCTTACTCTGGAGCAAGGACTCCCCGTAGTTACTCAGGATTGCGCCCATAGTTACAGTGCCACCTATGGGAAATGCATAGAGCAATCCAGAGTAAGTGCCTCTTACATTTTCCTGCAGTTACTCTGGATTGTAGGGTTGATCATTCTTTTTCTCCTGGTTGTACATTTTACAACCTTGTCCTGGAGCAGCTTAACTACCAGTAAATAGCAAACTTTTCTTAAGCATATCACCAAAAGAGGTAGTAATTATCCAATACATTACTTAAAAAAACTTAAAAAAAATACTTGTGTTTAGAGACAAAGCATGCAAATTCTTTTAGTCTAATATAGTGTAGGGCAAGAAGACTTTAAAACATTTTGTAATTTGAAATCCTTTACACACTTTCAGGAGAGTAAGTCGCATAGAATAGAATGGGACTTACTTCTGAGTAGATATTTTTAGGATTGCACCCTTATTAACATAAAAATTGTTGGTCGGTTGTTTTCTTTGTGAGGTATTCTGTGCTGCAAAACCTTTGGACTTCACAGCAAACCTATAGCTGTTTCGCTCACTAAAGTGGGTTTATAAGAAGTCCCATGCATGCTGCTAGAAGTTTTTCTAGTACTACTTGGTATCAAAGCTCTGACTCTTTCCATTAAATGTGCTTTTTATGGAGTACCAAGTTATAAATGTAGTGCAGCTACGGCATATTAATCTTACTGCAGAGATTTAATGAGGCAGTTGTTTTGCAATGGACACTATTGGGAGCAGACAGCGACAGAGTTTTACTTCACTGCCGAACTGCAGAAATATTCCTTTCCTGGTCATAATTATAACCACATGATCTCTGAGTTTTCCTTTCTTTTGCCAACACTTTTCCATGCAGAAGTGGCTTGGAAGGAGGTCCATTAAA
The DNA here is from genome assembly GCA_030015325.1 of Cryptoblepharus egeriae. Taxonomy (NCBI): domain Eukaryota; kingdom Metazoa; phylum Chordata; class Lepidosauria; order Squamata; family Scincidae; genus Cryptoblepharus; species Cryptoblepharus egeriae. Next base: position 44,650,973 of record JAREYC010000003.1, read on the forward strand.
ACGCAGTCAAATGGACTGGAAACTGGGTTTTTTTCCTTGTAGTTTGACATTTTAGGCTCCTGATCAGCTGTGGAGCCTTCTTGCATGGAGAGAAATATGCAAGATGAGTTTCAAGCATGCAGACAGCCTTTGCCAGTCTGCTGAGATGGCTTTTAGATATTCATTACTTTTTTTAAACTTGACTTTTATATCGGTTATAAAAAGTAAATGTGGTGAAACCTAATTTTTACATGGGTAGAATAGAATTTCTGCTGGTTGGCCTTAAACCAATCTCTTACTGGAAATTAATTGAAGTCCATGGGTTTATTGCTGCTAACTCTTTTAAGCTTTGCAGTTTTTCATTTTCCTCCATAGTTGCAGTTTTATTATACAAAGTTACAGCAATAACATCCCTTATGAGGAGAAGAAAGAGGAGGAGAAAGCCACCTGCTAGTTATACATAGTAATAGGGAAAATTATACTACTAAGTTTAAATTTATAAGTAATGTTAAATGTAATTAAGAAGGGAAAACTGCAGTTCATTTATGCATTATATTAATAGCTGGAAAAAATGTTTTGGAACAAAATTTGATCGTTGTTGCATTAGGTAATCTTATACACCAGGGCTCTCTAATGTTTTTTCTCTTGTATGCTCTTTGATAGCCCATTATCATAAATTGTACCCCCCATATTAACAAAATATTTGTAATTATAGGTGCAATCATAACTAATTTAGGCTGGCTTAACTCACCTGGCTTATCTTACCATGCTGGTGTGTGGATGCCTATACATTTGCTGAACCCCCACCCCCCACCCCCCGGAGTGGGGTGGAAAAGATTTATGGCACTCTTGTGACACACCCAGGTCAGCACAGTACTTAAACCAGAGCTTAAGCTGGCCTAACTGGAGATTGGGATTGCAGCCATAGTTGCTGTTATTTCAAATTTATACATTTCCAGCTACTGCTCCCTATGTGATCATACTCAGATTGATGACCAGAAGCTAGTGGTTGCTAGAGCTTTCTCAGCCAGCTAGCTGCCTTTCTACTTGCCTTGACCACCCCAAAAGTCATTCTTATACAGAACCATCTTCCCTGTTATTCAGTTCTGTTTCAAACATCCCCTAAAAACCCTAGCTAGTAACCCTATATATATATAATTTAACCCTAAATTAGTTATGATTGCACCTGTATATATTCCAGGTGGGGAACCACTGTTAAAGGGATTTTACAGAAGGTGTGGTGACTGAAAACTGTGGGGTTGTTCAGAATAGAATAGTGATTTCAAAATAGCAAGGTGAATTGTTTTACTAACAAATTGTGGGTTGGGACACACAGCTTCACTTGTACATAGTAGAGATCAAATCAAGCTAGAAATAATCCATACACTTTTCTCTTGAGGATTGTGGATTGGTGAAACTATCATTACTCTTCTCCCATTAAAGAGGGTTGATGTAGTGCTGGTAGTCCACTCCTGCTGGTCACCTCTTCAGCGCATGTGCACACACGAGAGTTATTAATGTTTCAGACTTTTGGGTTGGCACATGAGATGATAGAGATTTCATACCTAGTTCAGTAATTGTCAATCAATGAAAAAAATTTCTTTGGTAGTTCTTTTCAGTTTGCTGCTTACTAGTCTAGGAAGTACTGATTATTGAAGTGTATTGCATTGTGTACTTGAGATATATATGTAGCTGACCGCCTGAAGTTATCGGGTAATAATTCAGTTTGAATTGCATCAAAACATTCCTTTTTTTTAGCCAGTTGGGGGGAGGGCTTTCTTCAAAGTAATCTGCAGTTCCCCCAAGGCTCCGCAGACCTCCCCGACCCTTGCACAGGCCAAAAGGACCCCAGGCTGGGGGCTCACAGAAATTTGTCCCCCCTCACATTCCTCTGCAGGGGCATGATCCTTTGGATCATGTCATTGTCCCATCCAGGGGCATTTACAGTCACTGTCCCATCTGGGGAGGGGGCGGCACACACTAGGTGACACATCCGAGGGTGTGTATCATACAGACTGGGGACCCCAAAAATGCACCTTTGTGATGGCGCAGAAAACCCCATCATGTCATATACCCGGATTCATATTGAAGAGCAGAATCCAGTGCAAAAAATACATTTTGAAATTGCATCTTCCTAGCAAACATCATGGCCAAAAAACTTTAAAAAATGTATTGAACTCTGTGGAAAGTGACCTATATTGCAGCTTTACTCGTGAACAGGCTAACATGCTATAGTCCATTGGAAATTGCAGGCAGAGAGGAATCCAATGACACCAAAATTATCCTGATACAATGAAAACAGCCCCCACAAATCACACCAGAAAGAGGTCCCTGATGATTGCACTGAAATTCATTGAACATGAAAGTGAATTGCGCAGCCATGTTTACTAGGGAGTAAGCAAGCATACCTTTGCTGGTGTGGAAGGTTAGTCCAGGGGTGTATCCAGGGGTGTACAAGGGTTCCAAAATGGTCCCAATTAGGTACTTCACTAGGGTGCTAGAAAGGGGGCATCCATGAAAGGGGTCATCCATCCCATAATGTTATATACTTTTGTGGTGTGTAATTTACAGAAGAATGCAAAGAAACAAACCATTTTGAAATATCTTTTTTCTATCAAAACATATGGCAAAAAAAGAGTGGAGGTATGGCAATGGCACATAACCACATCCATCATTCAGGTGGTTGCCCTGCCTACTGCATGGTGGTGACGCACTGGTTTCCATACCAGGTGATGTGAACCCTAGTGATGCCCCTGAGGCAGAGAGCAGACCATCTGCAGCTCGCAAAAAAGCAGCAACTCACACACATTCTCTATAGACAATATGAAATATCTAATAAATCTTCTTACATTTTTATAAATATAATTTTATGTTAAATTTAATTATTATAAATTTAATTATTATAAATTTGTGGAGTCCTAGTTGTTGTCCTAATTTTTCTGGGTGAAGGATATAAGCCATTGGAGAATACACCCAGGCAGGGTTTTGCAGTCAGATATCCAATGATTCATCAAATCCTGGCTGTAATAATTTGTATATGTTGGAATCTTTAGCGTACGTTAAGGTGGCTCTTCTTTCTGTCTCTTAAAATGATTTGGCAGCTTCCAAGTATCTGTCATTTTATTTTGCAATGGAAGTGTCTTTTCAGGAAAAAGGCAGCAATGGAAATATATTCATCAAGAGAGGCAGAGGCTGCCATAACTCATTACACAGAGGCTGAGACCGAACCCCAGTCTCTCAGGTGTGCCCCTTAAGAGTTGACCTAAAAACTAACATAGCATTTTGCTACTGCATACATTCTGAAGTTGCAGCAAGAGGGACTAAGTTGCTCGACTCTTGTCCCGGTAGAATTATATCTATGAATGCTTAAGTGGAACCAACTCTCCCTTCCCCCACCAATGATTCATATTACATAATTTGAAAAAAAATTCTAATGTTAATATCTGGTCCTGTCTTTGCAAAGCGCATTGGCGTACGCAGCTTTTCTGGTTTCATATCCCAAGCTGTATGTGTGCATGTCTGCTGCATTATTGGATTCTTGTTAAGGGCCAGCATTCATGAATAATAAGTAGCACAAATTGTTGCATCGCTTTCTCCCCTCTAGCATGCTACTTAAAGCAAAGTCAGATTCTACCCTTATTTTAAAACAAACAGGTCTGTAAACTTTATGTGCAGCATTTAAATAGTCATGTTAAAATTCAGACCCAGCGCCCACATTTCCCTGAGTGCTGTCAGTTTTATGAGATGAAACTGGGAGCTTGAGCTGAACATCTAATAGTATGCATTGTGCACATGCTGCCTTCCAACAAGTGTTTAATGATGTCAGGGTCAGTTTGCAACAGTTAAGACAATTTTTTTCCCCCAGCTGCTTATAACCTAGTAGTATTTTTAAACTGCTTGGCAAAGGTTTCTGCAGAGGTTGGGAATGTATTAACAAGGAAGTTTAGGATCCAGGTAGTATGTTAAAGGAAGCTAAAAGGTCTTTCCTCTTTATTCATTGTGTCTCACTTTGTGGCAGCGCATGGGAATTATTAGCAGGTTCCCCTCACTGGCATGCCATCATTTTGTGTACCAACAAACCTTTTAGTGGAGGGATAAAACTTGGTGGTTGAGCACCTGTTTGTAAATGAAAGTTCCAGGTTAAGTATCCAGCATCTTTAAATAGGGCCAGGAAAGATACTCGCCTGAAATCTTGGAAAGCCATCAGGATGGTTAGTATGGACCTATTGTTCCTATAATGGGTTTGTGGATCAGGAGTGTTCAATATGAGATTGATACTCATTGTTTAACCATGTGGATACTGCATGCACACGGCATGAGAACCCATGCACATCAGTTTCTTACTGTGTATAAATGTAGTGAGTATTGGTCTTGATCAGTCTTTCTCGACCAGTGGTACCTGTACCACTTGTGATATTGTGGTAGTACCTGTGAGACTCCCAGACCCTCACCACCTGGCAGTGACACCAGTAACACAATGCAACAAACAGCGATGGGAGACTCAACTTAGTAGACAGAGCTCCAGCTTGCACAATTTGTATGTTCGAAAAGCCTTCCTGTCTGCACTGTGTTGTTAATACTTCTCCACCAGCCTGTTATGCCCACATTCTCTGGCAATCTTCACACATACATGTATTTCCTACACGTGTCATGCAGGCAGCAAGACAAGGACTGCCATGGTTTCCAAGTTGTCAGACTGCTTGCTTCTAAAGTGGCTCTCTAGTCTGCTTCTCTGAAGTGTTGTTTCTGAAGTAAGTTTCTCCCTTTCCCCAAATCCCCAATAATACTTCCAACAGCCAATGTGAAGTTGTGTAGCAGAGGTTAACCACTGAAAAATACTGGTCTAAATGGATCTGGTTATAAAATCACATTACTATGCTGGCAGCCCTTTTTAGCAGCTCCTCATCTGCTAAGGCAGGGGTCAGCAACCTTTTGGCAATGTGGTACTGAACTAATGTTCAGTACACACTCCTGGGCCTTTTCTGTCCCCCCCAGTCTGCATGTGTTTTCTATCGGTGCACTACTGTGGGAGCTGGATATGCTAAAGAACAGCTGGATCCTATCTTTCACATGCAAAGGGCTTACTTCTGTGTAGAGAGGTGCAGGAAAGGCAAGCTTGAATGGGGAAGAGCAGTGAGGTCCTCCTTCACAGGCTGGATTCCACTGCTGGGGCAGCAGGGAAGGTCTCATGCTGCCTCCCTGGCATCCTGCCTGCCAGGGGTAAGCACCATTCTGCATGCCAAGCTCGACAGCCATTCAGGAGGTTGCCCATCCCTGTTCTAAGGCATTGCTTCATGGGGCAACCTTTCAGCTGCTGTGTTACAAAGTAACACCTTAGCGAAAATGGTGTGGCCAAAAAGTGGCCCACATCTTAGCCCCTCCTAGCATGATGATCAGCTTCTCTCATGTCTTAAAAATATGATTGCAACTTTCTGCCATTTGCAACTAATGATTAATACATGAGAACAAAGAGCTGGCTTCTGGTAATCATCTATTTAATTGCATTGTGTCCTGCTTCATGATGCCACTTCTGGCCTGCAGGCTTCCGTCAGTCTTGGAAGACTATGGTATTGTGCTTGGCGCTGCATATGCTGCATGCGAGGCACGAAAGCCTGGGTTGAATTGTTATGGAGGATAGGCTGTTACCCAAGTAGCAAATCCCCCCTCTCCACACCACTGAATTACTCCAATGGAAAGGCAGAGCTGATACGATTGGATCCAGCTGGCGTCGCAAAGCTGGGCTAAGGACAGGAGCTCACCCTGTCTTGTGGGGCTGACCCGGGTCTCGAACCCTGGCCTGCTGGTTAACAGGCACAGTGTCTTAACCACTTCTGCCACCCACAGCCTGAAGCAGGCACCATTAATGCTATTCTGCCCGCTATATGAACCAACACCCCTGTTTAGGTCATAGATCACCTTCTTAAAATAATGGAGAAAACTGCCTTGAACTACCAGAACATTTCAACACTACTGATATGTAGAACTGACATACTGTTGGTTGATATTTAATTTCTGCTGTGTATGAGTAACTTATGGTGACCAGTTATGTGAAGTTAAACCTCTTACTGGGTTCATCAGTGTTATTCTAAATTACATCTAAATTGTCTAGCAATCTATGCTACACCTGTTAAAATGTCTAATGATGGAAACAGGCCTCTTGGGCTCATATTTCTCAGTAGGTTAATAACACTTTGGTTAATTAGCAGTTTGTTTAAATAATCTTACAACAGATAATTTTAAAGATTTTTTTCAGTTGATAGTAAGCAGATTTGGCTGTTCTGTGAAATGAAAGGGGTTCATTCTCATGGCAATCTACTAGCTTGAAGTTTTTTTCTTTAAAAATAAATACTTTAAAATATGCTCTCCTGAATTCACTCACTGGTACATTTTGTCTTTTTCATTAGATAGTGCTGAATCCTAGATGGGAATTCTTCTCTTAAATTATTCAAGTGATGAAAAGCCCCCAATAGTTGTATTAAATTTGACAAAATTAACTATGATGAATGGAAGTGTTGCTTTTGCAGGGGGAGCCCTCTTTGGAAGGGGGAAAAAAATCACTGAGAATAGAAAGGATAGATGTTTCTGCTGTTTATTGAGCAGTAAAATCTAGTGTACTGTTCATGCACTGCGGGCTGAAGCCAAAAGTATTTTCTGCTTATCAGGAAACCTTAACAATAGCAACAAAATCCAATCTCGAATCCCCTTTTTTAAAAAAGGATCTGTCCTTTAAAAGCCCTGGAGTCATTGTCTTGATTTTCTTTCAGATCTGAACTGTAAACTAGAAGACAAGGCCGAAGATGGAGAGTTGATAGATTGTAAGAAAAGGCCGGAAGAAGGGGAGGAGTTAGAGGAAGAAGCTGTGCACAGCTGTGACAGCTGCCTCCAGGTGTTCGAGTCACTGAGTGATATCACAGAGCACAAGATTAATCAGTGTCAACTGACAGGTAAACAATAGTTATCACTTTCTGGCTCCTTGCACAGTTCTATTTTTGATTCCAGGTCTCTGTCTCCCCCCCTCCCATGTGCTGTTTTACTCTTAAACGTGCTGAGGTTATGCTGTCCACTTTGGGTCACTATAGAGTTATATAGTGAATGCCATTTATTCGGTGTGTTAAAAAGTCTTGATAGTTACTGCAATCAATTCAGCAGCTTTCTGTACATGTGACTTTTGCATTGCTGCTCCAAACTTCTGTCATACCATTTTTCTGGGCTACTGGATGCTAAAGAAAAAGTAACATACTTGGTGCTTGCAAACTTAAGACCCATGGTGGGAACATTTGTTTTAAAACATGACATGTAGTAATCAGTGAGTCAATTTTGAGAGAAATATAGTTGGATGATACACCAAAAATTCCAGTGTGCTGGTCACAGTGGCTTCATAAGGAAGCTAGATTAATGCCATTTTGGACAAAAATACTTATTGGAGTTTTATGTTCAGGAGTGGGCAGGAGTGATGGGTGGATCCTAAATGAAGACACATTTTCTTGGTAGGTTTTTAAAAGCCAAGTTTGAGCCAGAGCTAAATAAAAGTTCAATTCAAAGGACATTATAGAATGTGCCTTTGGTTACTGGTAAGGGAAGGACCCACCCAAATAACCCCATGCACTGAAGTCACTTTGGGTGACAGGCATATTCTTATGTTTTCTTGGAAACTCTTTTTTTTACTCCCAAAGCAAAAAGGAATTATGTATAAAAAAGCCAAAACAATTCTTTCAAAGCAATCCAGTAACTTCCAACTGAAAGTACAGGGCAGTTCAAGAAAAGAATTGATAGAAAAAAATTTAAGGATTTGTTTACATCAGAGTAAAAGAAACCATTATTTACCCAACATTATGAACAGATCCTTGGCCAAATCAAGCAGTTCCTTGTAATCTTTCCTTAATGGGAAGAAAGTGGAACAGATTATAAGTGTTAGGAGATTCCTGACATGCCCCTTTCCAATATTGTATCTATGTATTAACTGACAGTATTACATCCACAGGCAAAGCAGCTAAATAAGGTAGTACACTTGTTTATAGGAACAACCAGCATAGCCTAAGTAGCACAGGAAATGCTTTCTCACAGGAGGTATTGGATGCAAAGGATTTCTAGGAACAAGTTTGCTTAAACCTTTACCCAGAATAGTTGGAGAGCTATTGCTAGCCAGTATAGATGGTAGTGGATGAATGGTATAATTCAGAATAAAGTTGCTTTGTGAGTTCCTACAAAGCAGCTGGTATTGAAACTGGACCATCATGACCAAATAAAGAGAATGGACATGTGCAAGTAGATAGAAATGTTTTGAGACATATCTGAGGAGTAGAGGTAACATATTAACATGATATTTTATTGCAGATCTTACAGTGAGTGTTTGCTTTATATTGCCATCTGCGTTGTTATTTTTGGTTGATATTTTCTGCTCAGGTTTGGGTAAATCTGCCTTCTGTTTCATTATGACACTCTTATATTTCAGTTGGTCCATCTTGCATCTGGCAAGGTGCTGGTATATACAGGTGAATTCCGTATTGCATTGTTCCTCTTGCATTGTTAATGCCTTTCAGTTAATTAGCTCATTTGTACCCATGTTTGGTAAACATTTTTCTTTTCCACACAAAAAATTTCTGCATCCACTTTTTGTCCATGACTGCCCCTTTGTAATTCCCGAACGTATCTCATCCGGAGCTGGGTGTTGAGTGACTGCAAGCAGCGTGAACTGAATATCGTGCAACTGGGGAACTGAAGCGAAAGGAGAAATTCCTGGAGCATTGCTCCTGATCCACTTCACCCCAGGTCATGCTGGAGGGCAGAACTTGCCATGCTAAATGAGGGTTAAAATGGGTCTGCCACTTGAGTAAATTTAAAAAGGAATGTTTTCAAAGAGATGCACTGAAAACCCTAAAAAGCCTGGTGTCTCTGTATTGTTAGAAAAACCAGCTATTGGTGGCAATGAAATCAAAAGCATTCAAAATAATATAGAGGATTTGGAAAAATAAAAACCTCCTTGTGCACTGAAGGATGAGACTTGTTCTTTATTTCCCACCACTCCTGAAATAATCTGAAAGTTAATTAAGAAGAGTGTACTGTTCATGAGACAAGGATTACAAGAATATTATAGTGCAGTTTTTAAAAGTATGTTATTTTTTTAAATTCTCTATCAATTTTACCTGTTGGCAATTTTTATAGTGGATCCACAGGCTTCTTATATGAAAGTGGGCTGCAGAAATTGGAAAGTGGGCTGCAGAAATTGTGTCTTGTTTCCACCCAGAAATATCCAGGTATCTGTTTCCAGAAATTCAACATATTTCTGAACCTGATACAGGGGTCTCTCCTAGCCACCTGGTATAAGAAGGAGTCTGGTTCTGTTATAAAACCACTTGCTGATTTTTGCATTAGAAGGGGCATGAAGTAGTAATGATGCAAAAAAGAGAATAAGGTGACTAGAGTCAAAAATGGTGTCAGTTGAAAATTCCGACATTGCATGCTTAAACTCGGATGCCAAATGTAGCCTAGTTTTAAAACTGTGTGCTGTTTTAACTGAATTTTCAAACATTTCTCTTCAGCTAGTGTTCTGTTTTTTTAATTTTTGTCTACAGTATTTTGTTGTTTAATTTTAAATCTACATTAGCAGAGGCTGGAAACTACACAAGAAATTTTCAAAAATAAAATAAAAACTCTCTGGACCGTGAGTTATTTATGTAAGCATATGTATGTGTGCTTAGGAGGCTTTCTTCTCTGACTCACAGTTCCCCACTCTATATTCTTAGTGACATTTTAAATATAATGTGAGTTCTGTGATTTGGTGTTGTTGCTGGGAAAGGCTGCTCATTAAAGAAGTTGGGGAGAAAAGCCACACTGTATGCCAGGGGTGTCCAACACGCGGCCCGGGGGGGCATGTGGCCCAGGACAAGGGTGGATACAGCCCTTCTGCAAAGCTGGCCACCACCATTGGAAAAACCAGCTTTGTGGCAGCAGCCATTTTCAAATTTCACATGCTTCTCTGTGCACTGCCCTGGGTGGCCGCCACAAAGCTGGTCTGGGCTGCCTGGCTCCATTCCCTACCTGCCTCCTGGCACTCAGAGCACTTCAGGTCCCTGCAGACCTTGCAGCGCTCACCCACCCGCATCCCCCAAAAGCAGCCTCAGCCTCTATCCCAGCTGCTGCCTGCTGCCCTTGAGACCTACTCAGAAGTAAGCCCCATTAAAGTCAATGAGGCTTACTCCCAAATTGCAGTCTGAGAGCCCAATGATGCATATGATGGTCTGTGATCCTCTCCAAGCTTAACCTTGGAGATACTGCAACCCATGTATACTCAGAAGTAAGGTGCAATGTCCCCAGTGGGTCTTACTCCCAGGAAAGTGTGTTCAGGATTGCAGCATATCTCCAGGTTAAGCATGAAGATTATCACAGCCCATCCTATGCATCATGCCTCCTCAGAAGTAAGCCCCACTAAAGTCAATGAGGCTTACTCCCAAGTTGCAGTCTGAGAGCCCAATCCTATGCATGGCTACTCAGCAGAAAACCCCATAATAATCAATGAGTCTTACTCCAAGGTTTAGCTTGGAGAGGATCGCTGCTCATCCTATGCATCATGCCTACTCAGAAGAAAGCCCTATTAAAATCAATGAGACTTACGCCAAGGTTTAAAAAATGTAGGACAAAATATAGGACATCCTACATTTTGTCATACTTTTTTTAAAAAAAAGTTGTTAGTGTTTATGTGCAGCCCAAACCAACTTGTCTTCTTCCAATGCGGCCCAGGGAAGCTGAAAGATTGGACACCCTTCTGTATGCCCACATCTTTGACCTGATTTAAATATTGGACCCTCAAGTTTTTTTCCTGCTGTATTTTCCAAATAAAATGGAAAATGGAAGTATTTCAAACACTGATACGTGATCCTTTATACCCAGGACTCTGTATTTAGCAGAGTCCTGGATATTGGGGAGAATGAAGCAGCCTTTCCTTGTGCAGGGCACTGTATGTCTGCATCCTGTGACTTTTGGAATTATAATCTTTGAGTGGAGGCAAGTCACTCTGAATTAAGAAAATGCATACCAATGCATGGAATCTGTTTACAATTGGGGTGGTAGACTTGCAGTTTCGAAGTCCTAAGCACTTTCAACTAAACAGATGTTGGCAAAACTGCACATGCAAACATGTTGTAATTATGTGGCAAAAGCACAGATAAAGTATATTAATATCTGCTTATGTGGGATCTGAAGAACATACTATTCTAATTATGTGACCGAGTGGACGGATCATCATCAAGCTTCTAATCTTCTCAAGTTTGGAATATAATTTATCAGATGATTTTCTTACCTGTTTTGCTTCAATACTTTTGTCAACTGAAATGAAAGGGAGACTTTATGGGACTTCTAATCCTATATGACTTCCATCTATTTTAATTTATTTTATTTAAAATATTTATATCCTGACTTTCTTCTGTTAAAAGCAGATGCCGAAGGCAACTGACAATCATTATAAAACATACAAGTGAAACATATTTATATCCACGTAGTCTGATAGCACATAGGAGGGAGAGGGATGGGGATACTGCTTGTTGGTGTGGCTTTTCTTTTTGTTTTTAGATGGTAGTAAAAATTTAATGTACATATGAACTGTACTTGTGCAAACTTTGTGCATGTGATCAGTAATCCTGCATTCAGATAAATATATGAAACCACAGTCCTAACCTCCAGTTAGGCTGGCATAAGTCCTGGCATACGTCCTGACTTGAAGTGTCACAAAAGTCGCATAAGGCACTTCTGTACTACTTCTGGGAGAGTTAAGCCATTGTACAGGCATGTGCTGACCTCCCCACACCAGCATGGGAAGTTATGTCAGGTGAATTATGCAGCCTAAATTGGTTAGGATTGCACCATCATTCACATTCAGTGCCAACATCGTGCTAATAAGGGGTTGGGCATGATCCTGCTTTGCCTGTGTTTGTGTGTATTGTTTTTATATTTCTCACTGAAAGGATTTTTATATATAAAGTTCTGTGTGTACACATATAATGTGTATAGAGCTTGAGTGAGAACACTTTCAACATTGTCATTATGTTCGTGCTAGCTTTTCTATTTTTATTCCTTTTCCTACTTGTCCTGTATTTCCTGCGGTATTCATGATACATGGGAAATATTTAAAAGGAACAAACTGCACTATATATCAGCCATGATGTAAGCTTAGTTGACATAGTGCTCAATCCACCAGTCATTGCCCTTGTGCACTGGGAATTGCTCATGACCACTCAGTATAGACTGATGCATAGGTGATTGAAAAGTTGTATCTCAAAATGTCAATTGTACAGAGAAGTTCTGTTTGATATTGATGATTTTCCTTTTGTTATCTTGATACAGCAGGTAGAGAAAATAAATGCTTACACAGAGCTCTGTGTGCAAAATAAAATTCTGGACCAAGGTAATCCAAATCCTCTGCCAAGAAAAGCTGAATTCCATAACATGAGAAAATGTTAAGGAAGGGCAAGAAATACTTAGCATACTTACACTGCAATTCTATGCATATCTATGCAGAAGTTAAATCCCATTGAGTTAAATGCGGGCCCAATCTATGCTTTGCTGGTGCCATGCAGAAAAAGACTGCTGCACTTGCAATCTTTGGAACTTATATCTCCTTTGGGAAAGGGAACATTGATTCTGTATGACTCCATCTTGCTCCTCCTGATTGGAATGTCTCTGAATGGGTGAGGCTCCCCTACGACTGACTGCTCTACCCCCTCTAGCTATGCCACTGCATCCGCCTCTTCCAACCAGGATTTTGTAACATGCAGCAGATTTGCATCCTCATCCAGAGTTACTTCTTAGATGGTCTAAGTTTATTATTTATCAACCTGGCATTCAAAAGCTGCAGATTCAGACTCAGGAAATCCCTGCCAAGATCTCTAGTCATCAGACCTTTGAGATAGTGATCAGAAAGAGGGTCAGTCTTTCCATGACAGATCCTCCTCCTAGAATGCCTGGTCTGACTGCCGTATCAACCATGGCCCATCACTCCCTTAATAGTGGCACCCCTCCCTCCTACCTTGAGTTTAAAAAAAACTGCTTGGGGTTTTGACTTGACAGCTGCTCAAAAAGAAATTGCTCCAGGTGTTCCCTTTCTAAGATTGCACCCAATTTTTAAGAAACACATGAGCATGAGCATGTGATCATGAGCATGACCAGGTCACAGGGGCACTTATGGATTATGTTTTGTAAATGTACATATTGGGCAAAGGTGAATGATTCATTTTCTACAGTGCCTTCAACTGTATTGATGGTGAATATGTATACCTTGGGAGTCTAGTTTAATTCTTTCCCAGATGTGGCTTCATGCAGCTACAACAGGCTTTATGTGAACCAAGGAGTAGAAGTATGGATAGTAAGTGGGGTAGATGTCTGGACAGTTTCACTTGTCAGTGTGCCCTAAGAGATGCAAGAAAGATTTTTTCAACAAATCCATAGTCCACGTCCAAAATGGCTGATGATGGAAAGGAAACTTTGTTTAAAGAAGTGGAACTTTATGTTCTTAATTCTTTATTTGGGCTAAAAGGTCACCATCCTTAGTTGAGGATATCACCTGGGAATGGTGTAAACGTAACAGATCTCTGACCTGTTAATAAGCACCAGGAGAAGGAGATAGGGATCATTCCACAATGTGCCCTGGGGGTACTTTTCTTTTAAACTTCAAGCAATGTAGCTGGAACTGTTCAACTTTTTTATTTCTTTCAGTTTTACCTTCAGGGGAAAATTGATCGATTTGGAGATGATTATTCCATAATCTCTGAATCTTTCTTTCTCCACATTGCAGAGGGAACGCCTTGAAGTTTAAAGGGATTGTGTTTCCTCTGTGCATTGTGCAAGAGCCCAAAGAATGTGTGGGGACAGCATGGTCTTTAATGCACCAAGAGCAGACACATTTGGAGCGATAATACTCATGTGTTATACCATTATAATATCTTGAGCACAACTCCGGTCACTGTTTAAGTTCTCCAGGAAACTTCTGAAATACATCTCCAGGGCAAGATGGCGGCAGATAAACCTGAGTAATAAGCATAAATGACAAATCAGTAAATGATTTGAGCTGCATGAAGTAGCTGGGAGTACTAAACAATTCTAACAGCTTCAAACAAGGGAAATGGCTATAATTTTTTTTGTTATATGCTCCTTGATATTAAAATGTTTAACATTTTCTGAAACAAGAAAAATGAATTTTATATCATTGCTACAATTTGATTCATCAGAATGCTATGAATTACGGCAAATGAGCCACAAAGCACCATAAAGACTAACAGAATCCCCTTCATTAAATGCATGGAGTGAAAACCTCAGTTACCTGTACTGCAGTTAGCAACATCTTCAAACTACCTGCCATGATCTCACCACTACTCACCAAATGCTAGCCAAATGAATGAGGCTGGAGCATTGAGGACAATAGTGTGAGTTTATGCATATTTACCTGTAAATAATAGGTTTTGTGTATATTTTATGGATGTAACTGAGTCCAGGGAATTTTCCTTTGACTTCCTGTCTACATTTGATTCAGCTGTTCACTGTCGCCTTATTAAGGTACTATTAGGTATATATTGAAATGCCATCTTTTTTCAGATGCCTTAAGTTGCTCAATGTACACAAAGAGCACCTGTGTATAAAATAACACAGCAGACCAGCAGTGCTTGAACCTCAAGAAAATGGTGGCTCATGCAATTTGTTTTTATTCTTTTGGGTAAATAATGGCTTACAGAAATGATTGCTCCTTCTCTGCTTTTCTAACTTTCTAAATGGAAATGGTGTGTCTCATTTGTTTTTACTGCTTCATTCCAGCGGGAAGTCCAGTTTTAATGACTGAAGGAGAGTTGGATGCCTCCTGTGGAGAAGGCGCAGGAAGGGTCAGGTTTTTCAAACACAATGCAAGCCCCTCTACCAGATGTAAAAGTTAAAAAAAAAAAAAAGGAAAAGCGGGAACAGCAGTCTTGGATTCTTTGCCTTCTTTTGATGAAAGCAAAGTTCAGCCTATCTGTATTAAGTGCATTTTAACAAGTTCCTGCAAAACTACTGCTTGAGACGTAGTCTTTAAAAGCTGAAAAGAAACTCACCTTTGCCACAAACTCTAAAACATCAGAAGTTCTTCAGTTTTTGGCATCTCAGATTAAATCCACCCTTCAGCCAGAAAAATTCCAGAGCATCAAAACATTTGCTCTTTGAGGTTTGATTTTAAAATGTATTGTAGACATAATAGTTTCTCCTCCATCCTTGTGCTAAACCAGTTCCATAGTCAGTGTTATCCTGCGCTTATCCCTAACAAAACTTGGCATTCAGATAGCCATGAATTCCTTATGTAATATCTGAAAAAGCACACTTATCTGTAAAAACAAACTGAAGCTCTTTAGAAGTGGGATATTTAGTTGTGAAAAACGGGTTTGATTTGTCCTTTTGGAAATCTTCACATTAATTTGCCAGCCAGAGGACAACTTTTGTGAGTTACTGTTGTGTCTACCCACATCCTTTCTCTTTTTAAAGAGTTAAATTAAACTTATTTACGGTGAGCTTTTTACACAAATCAAAGCGAGATGTTGATTCAGTCACCAGAATGTTGTCTTCCCTCTGAAATTTAGAATCAAAATGTGTTTCGCTATATTCAACATAAAAATATATGTGGATGCATAAATATGACTGCATAGTTCAAATCAGGACCTTGGAGTCACAGTCTAGTGGTGATGGCATCAATGCCTTTAAGACGGGATGGACAAATTCCCATCACAGGATACAAGTCATGAGGGGTGTGTGTAGACGTGGACAACCTCAAAATGCCAGATGCAGGAAAGGGCATCTGGATGCAGGTGTCTTGTGTGCTCCCTGAGGCATCTGGTGGGCCACTGTGTGATATAGGAAGCTGGACTAGATGGGCCTTTGGCGTGATCCAGTGGAGGCTCTTCTTATGTTCTTATCTTGTTAAGCAACTTGGGAACAGTAAATTTGAGGCTTCAGAACCTTTTTTTAAGGCACAGGAGATTGTAAGACATTTTTCTGATGTTAGTATGTATGTATATATATGTAGCCTCTGTACCTGGCCAGCCACTTAAGAGCCCAATCCTATCCCTGCCCAGTGGTACCAAAATGGCTGCCACTGTATCCTGTGGGGCTAGGGGAAGTGACAAAGGTCTCCTTGGGATAAGAAAACTTTGGTTCCCTTACCCTGTGTGGAGTATGGCTGGTCCCAATGGGTCTACTTTTATCTGCACTAGCTTTTGAGAAGGCACAGAACCAAGTGGACCTGGCAGGACAGACTGTGGAAAAAAGAAATTGATCCTGGCACAAGGTGCTGCCACCAGGATCTACTCCTTGCCACCGCCAATTCCCTGCATCAATTTCCTGCCTCCCCATACATAATGTCTCTGCTTCCAGCTTGACTGTTGTTCTTACAGTGTAAGAGCAACATATAGACAGACATATGCTGCTGTAAAAATCTATAGGATTGGGCCATAACACTGAAGGTCTGATGGTAGTTTGCTGTGACTGCAGCTAATCTGATGTTGAATGCAAATGCAAAGATTTTAGTATAGATTGAGTTTGTTCTCATAACAACATATGCTCAGGGGGATGTGAGCGCAGACAGTTTGAGGGCTTTCAAGACAATGGATGCTATGCTTTTTGTCCCGTATCTCTATCCACTTACCCTTTTGCCTTGAGGATCCAACCTCCTTTCCCTGCCTTGATGTTTGTCCTCCAGAAACACATATCTATTGGGAATCCTCAAAAAATGTGTGTTTGCTGCACCCACATTGTGCTGTAATGTGCCCTATCTGTTTTGAGTCCATGACAGCATTATTTTTAGCCATCATGAAGAAATCAAGGCTTTCCTTCCACTTTTACTTGTTTTCTCTCTGGAATTTCTCACACAGTATTTTGATATCTGAGCACAGAGGGTCAACTATAGGGCAGACATTTTAGATAATAATATTTGCATGCCCTCAAAAAACATCCCCTTTGGTCAAAGCAGTAATTTATATTTCTTGCCAGGGTATCCTTCAAATTTCTATCAATTTTAGATTTTATATGACTGTAACTGGCCTGCCTTCAGCCTCAATAAATCTTCTGGTTTTTGCTGCACTTATTTAAAAGCAAAATACCTACACAATAAAAACAGTGACATCTGAAAGATTTTTTCTGATAAGTGGGAATGTATTTTGTTAAACTGTGTTCTGCCTGTGGCTATACAGTTAGTGTACAATGAATGCAGAGAACAGTGTGTGTTAGATAAACAATGTCCAGGGTAAATGGCCATAGTCCAAGATCCTTTTATTGGCCATATTGGCCATAGTCCAAGATCACAGCGAAATGTGTATCTGATTCAGCATCACCCCCAACTACCAGGTTACAGGTTGAAATTGCCTTCCTCTTAAAAAGTGGTTGCTTTTTAAGACGGGGGCAAAATAGGTTCTATTCCCCTCCACCACCTTCAAAGTGCACCTGGAGCTAACTATTACTCCTTTATTACCTAAAGTTAGTCATTCTGTATCAATAGGTTTGTTATAGGTTTTACTCAACCTACTGAGATTCACCTCCTTGATTCATTAATCACCTCCTTGATTCATTAATTCTTTTTAAGGATTGGCCTATTTTATCAGTTGGATGTGTAATATACTTCTGTACTCCTTATGCTGGCTTCTCATTTCCCATCTATATCCAGTAAGGTTTCTTTTTGCTTTAACTTTTAAGAACATGAGAAGAGCTTCTGCTGAATCAGGCCAAAGACCCATCTAGTCCAGCTTCTTGCATCTCACAGATTCCTAGAGGAAAGGACCATCACAGGTTATAAGCCATGATGGGTGCGTGTGTGCGTACGCATGTGTGCGTGTGTGCGTACGCATGTGTGTGCGCGCTTAGACTGATGTAGATGTAGGTAAACTCAAAATGCCAGATGCAGGTATCTTCTATGTTCCCTGAGGCAACTTGTGCGCTGCTAAGACACCTGCATCCAGATGCCCCCTCCTGCATCTGGCATTTTGAGGTTGCCTACATCTACACCTATCATGGTTTGTAACCTGTGATTGTCCTTTCTCTGCAACTTTGTCCCACCATCCCATCATATCCCTTACAATTATAAGACCTTTTCTTCTTTATCTTCATCTTCCTCAAAGGGTCCTGTGAGCTTGCAAATTCCCCCTAATTGCTCCATATCCCTCTTCCCAGATCACCCATAAGATGCCACCTTTTATTTTTTTTAAATCATTCTGGTTAGGCTTGTTGGTTTAACTCTTTATTCAATGTCCCCCCCCCCCCCCGAGACCCTAGGATTTACGACAGAAGAGTACAGTTCAGCTGTCATAAATTGCCTTTTGATGGTACCCCAGAAAGGGAACAACTATTTAGTTTGTTATTCAGAGGAGACCTAAGAATCCTCTAGAGGATTCAGCCTGGAATTAGGTTTGTGCTAAATGCCTAAGTATACATACCTCCATTTGTTAACACTTATACTTCTACCTTTGTGTATCCTGCCCTACCTTTTTCTTTGACGCCTATGTCCGTCTCAAAATTAAAAGCATTGTGAAGCTGAATCCACTAACAGAAACTTGAATTCAGAAAACGACTGGGTAAAGGTCCATGGAAAATGTTTCTAGGCTGATTTGGTTTGGTTTTGTGAACTGATCACAATATTGGCTGTAGCAATAACGACACTATCCAGTGTACTTTCCAGAGCCCTTTTTCCTCCCTTTTTACCAGAGTGAGCTGAGGCAGCATTGCTTTCGTTTGGAATTGGCTTTGTAGTGTTTAGTTAAATCTTTTGGCTATGTGGCAACATCATGAAGAGAATACGGAGGAAGGGCATTGGTTTCAATCCTTACTATGGCATAGATGACAAGGTAGGATATAGACTAGTCGGAGTTGCTGCCCGGAGTACCACCAGAATTATTGCAGTTTCCATCCACAATATTCTCTCCAAGAATTATTAAATTGGGATTATTTTTTATTTTGGGGGGGAGAGTGGTGGGTGGGGGGGTAACTCAGACCAGTTGTAAGCTTTTGGAAGAGGATCCTCTGTCAAGCGACCACCTTCTCAATTTTGCAAGGTTTGTTTTTTTCCTATGGTCCTCAGGACAGAGTGTCCCCATTGTGCCAAGCCCCTCTGCATAAACATTTTTTGGCAAATGTTTTACAATAAAAACAAAATATAACAAGCCTGTATAAAATTTTACATTATTGCATCCCCCAATTAAAGCCGTGTATCCTTTTAGATGAATGGCTGAAATTAGGTTTTTAGAAATTCATTCCTAAAACAAAACTGAGAAGATGCTTGCATAAAATTGGATGATAATTTATTTTCCATTGCTTTATAGAAATAATTTGCAAATTGTTATGCATTAAAATATATCCAACTACTAGTTTACCAATCATAATGAACTACTTATTGAAACACTGTACAGCTTGCAAATGGCTCTCCAATTTGAGTAATTTTGTAGGCATGTAAAAAAAATCTTCCGTGAAAGAAATGAAAGTGAGGTTAAGAGCTGTTTTGTATGCGAGAAACAATGGAGCCATTACTTGCTGATAACCATAAATTGCTGAATTGTTAGCTTTTTCATTTCAAAAGATGCATAAGTGTCTAGAAAAGCACCCAATGTATTGAAAGCTCATAAAGAATCTATAATCTAATATTTCTTTCTTAAAACAAGAAGAAAAATTAGTTTGAGGAAGATAAACAATGCAGTGGAAAATGGAAGTAAATGGACTGGTAAGGACAGCAAAGCCTCAATTTAACAAAGTGAGAGTAATGGACTCTGTTGCTGCCAAAAGTTTGTTAAGTCCAAATGCATGACTGTGCATATGCGCAAAACATGTATGACTTTTTAAAAAAGCAGATAACATGCTATTTCCAAAGTCTGTCAAATTGCGGACTGTTAAATTATCACTTTTTAAAAACTTTCCACGTAATATCAAAGGGAGACCAGAGTGAAGATATATCTTTTCACCATATTCTCCCCTCCCACACTTTTCTGTCAGCATGAAACTCACTAGTAGCACTCCAGTTCACAACTTTGAGACTATGGGATAGATCTTGGGCTCCTCCCCTTTCCTTCCCATCCCACTTTCATCCATCATTTCTAAATCCTGTTAAATTCTGTCATCAACATTCCTTTTATTTTCTGCACAAACTCTTTAACGTTGACTGATGGCCTGGTACATCTTTATGATACCTTTCTGTCTTTCCATTCTGTTATATCTCAATTAATCACAATGCTTCTCCTAACCTGATTTTACTTTCCTGCCTTCATGATCAGATGGTTGCCTTTTGATTGCCTCTTTAATGTAAGTATTTAGGCTTTGCTGCTATCACTCTCATGCAATGCTTGCTTGCTTCCTGCTTTGCTACCTTTCTTTTTGTCTCTGTTCTGCATACGCTCATTTGCTCTCATAGCCTTGCATCTCCTCCTCCTCCCACTTAACATTATCTGCTGTGTTTGGCCCTTACACTTGATAAGGCTTCTTCCTTCTGTTCATCAGATCACTTTTCCCTTGAGTTGTTTATTGTATACACATCCTGTTTTTCTTCAGTAGAGCTTCAGACAATGTACAGTACACAGGATTTCTGAACAGTCTCTCATCCAGGGGTTGACAGGACAAACCCTGCTTAGGATCAGAAGAGGCACCACATCATTTGCCTGAATTGGATCTTAGCCCCTAATTAAGGCTTTTGCCAGGGTTCGAGACCCGTGTCCTACAAACAGGGTGATCTCCCGTACTTTGCCCAACTCCTGCCTTTAGCAGTTCAAAAGCACGTAAATGCAAGTAGATAAATAAATAGGTACCAATTCAGTGGGAAGGTTACAGTATTCCAGGGGCATGCGAGCCACATATCGGACAACGCTGGCTCTATGGCTCTAGAAACGGGGATGAGCACCGCACCCTACAGTCGGTCATGACTAGTATTATAACCTGCGGGGAACACCTTTACTTTTAAGGCCTTTTTATACTTTCAGCAAGCCTTCCTGAAATACTGTAGCTAATATTGCTTCCACTCCCACATCTTCCTCACTGCCACTGCTCATTTGGCATTCTTTGATTTTTTTTCCCACTCCCCAGCTTGTCTGGCAAAGAACCTCATTACTTTTTATGTTCTGTCAAGCACCTAGTCATTCAAATGTTAAATAGTAGTAAGAGTAGAAGCTCAAGGGAAATTTTATGTATGGAACACAGGTCCTAATATATAAATGTGTTCAATATTGCTAATGAATCAATAGTTTGGCTAATATCTGTAGCTTGTTCTTTCCAAGGAGAAGAACATTTCTCAGAGATAATTCAGTTTTATCCTCTCAAAACTATAGGAAGCAGATTACACTGAGAGTAACTTGGCCAAGACTACTCAGTAAGTCTATGGGGGAATTTTGATTCTTGATTTTCCCAGTAGTTTCTTTTGTGTGTGTGTGTATTGACAAAGATAAAAAAGTCTCATATGAATATATTGATCCACTGCTTTAAAATTCTTAAAGAAATCAATGGATACCAATCCTTGTTTTCTGACATGCGTAATACGTCTTTTCATAAGGAAAAATTCAGTTATCAATATTTAGCTTAGCAAAAAGGCAAGGCACCTACATTTATAAACATAAGTATTCTTGTTGACTTTGTTGCATTTAATATTAATAATGGTATTTTATATAAAGTGACAGCATTGCTAAAATCTGGAGAGCAGGATGTCTATGGAGAGGTAAAGGAATTTTAATCTCCTGTCCCCTCCAAAGGTTTCCATACCATGATGTCCTCATTGGATACAGAGGATTTTTTAAAATGTGAGTACAGCCACAGGGGGGTGAAGAGAGAGGGGATAGGAAACAATAGGATCGAAAGTATGGTCTGTGCCAGTTCTGTCCTTGTTTTACAGTAGCATGGGGAGAATTGGGCAAGGCTAGATAGATAGGAGGAGGTATTCAGTCCTGTTGCATATTTTGAGAAGACATTACCTGGCTCCCTCAGCAGTGGGGGGCATCACAGTCAGAAGAATCCTGTCTGGTTGAACATGCAGTATTGTAGGTGAAACTATTTTGATTGAATCTGCCCTCACCAACTTCCTGATTAGCAGAATTCTTTGGTAAACAAAATTTAAGAGGAAATCTGTGTCATTTGTTTCAGTTTTTTTTCCATCACTTGTACACAAAGTTTGGAGTGGCAGTTGCCATGGTATGTGAGTATAAATCCTATACAGTCAAGTACAATCAAGTGGGCACATACATGGTGTTATTGGCTTGTTTTGTTGTAAAGCAAAGTACAAAATAACTGAAAGACCCAAGTGAACATGCATTGTGTTTTGTGTGTATTATCAACAGTTCGGTTCTTTCAGCTCACATGAGGGGTACAAAAAATTCAGACTTCCAAAAGTTATCCTTTGCAGCCTCATTCCAGCTAATGGACCAATGTACTCTGAAATTGCTAATAGTCTTTTATTAAATATATGTGAATTCCAAAATATAGGTAAGATGGAATCGAAATTCTATTGCTCCTAAAATAGAAATTAGGGCTGACAGTGGCTCAGAGCTTGTAAGTGCTGTACTTGACAACCTGAACAACTGGATGGCAGTTTGAGACCTGAGTGTGCAAGGTGGCATGAGCTTCACATTATTGCCCAGCTCCTGCCAACATAGCATTTTAAAGCATGCAAATGCAAGTAAATAAATAGGTACCACTTTGGTAGGAATGTAACAGCATTCCTTCTGCTTTGGAATTTAGTTATGCTGGCCACATGACCATGGAGATGTCTTCAGAAAATGCTGGCTTTTATAGAATCATGGCGTTTGGAAGGGATCCAGTAGGTCATCTAGTCCAACCTCCTGCCTGTAGCAGGAAACCCTCCTAGAGCATCCCTGACAGGTGCTTGTCAAGCCTCTGCTTGAAGATCCCCAGTGAGGGAGAGTCCACCACCTCCCTTGGCAATCCATTCCACTGCCGAACCACCCTCACTGTCAATAATTTTTTCCTGATATCCAACCAGAATCTCCTTTCTTGCAGTTTGTATCCATTGGTTATAATTCTGCTTTCAGAGGCAGCTGAGAACAAATGAGCCCCCTGCTCCATATGACAGCCCTTCACCTTTGTGATAGGGATGAGCCCCAGTGATGGGCTTCAAAGAAATTAAGAACCGGTTCTCTGTCCATCTGGCAGCCACTTTTAAATGGCTATTTTTAAACTTTATATGTACTATCTCTTGTTAAGAACCGGTTCTATAGAGTAGGTGCGAACCTGCTGGTGCCCACCACTGATGAGCCCCACTCCCTATGTTGGTCACAACTAGCAGGACAACCTGTGGGAGACAGCATTCATCTCCTAGAATAGTAGGTTTTCACTTACCCATAATTGCTTTCCACATTTTATGAGGAATATGGCCATATTGTTGATACATTGTGACTTCTATCCACCCCTACCTTTTTGAAGGGGGGGGGGTGTCGGGGTTGAAAGCACTGCAGTTCAAATGAGATTTTGTGAGTAGGTGTGATACAAAGTTTACCAGCATAGTAGGACATTTATTCCACTGTCTCAAAAAGTTCTCACCTACCTATTGATCAGAAAATGTCCTTTGGGAAAAATCAACTATCTGCAACTAAATCTCCTATTCCAGAAAAGAATGGGATAGCTCTAGAATAATGTATTAAAATCCCTCTGTTGATCTGGAGGTAATTCACCAACAGTTACTGCCTACAGGTATCAAAAGCAGTTAAAACTTCTAACAAAACCAATACGGACACTTGAATCTTATCCAGCATCAGCAGGGAGCTCATCATCCAACAAAACCAGAGCTGTCTACATCTGTTCTTTATGAGAATAACGATGCACAAGGAGACAAACCTCTCCTCTCTTTTGGTCAACAATGTGAAGCTTTGTAAAAGTACCAAGTGCAGTGAGTGTAAGACAGGAATGAGTGCTGGCAATTGGTGGCTTAAAAAAATTAGACAAACACTATTTACTTCCTGATTGAACACAAAGGAAGGTCACACATGCTGATTATTCCTGGGTTTTAGTTAATTGCCATGGAAGCAAAATTATCAGTGGGTTTAACAAAAATGCTTGGGTTTTATTTGAAAATGCAAGCTTCAATCTTAACACTGTGATTCTGCACAGGCCTGCTGGCTGCTCCTGCTTGCAGACTGTAAAATGTACAAAGACCCTTGAAATATCTCCACATCTCATATATCCAGACTTTCCCATACAAATGCTTAATCTTCATTTATTAATCCCTATTTAATTTCACCACTCCTGTCCCATCTTGTGCCTCTCCTGAGACTGACTTCGTCCCCTGACTTTACCGGTCTGATTTCTTCCCTTTCCTTTACAAAGAGCTCAAACAATGTGTGCAACTTGATCCTGTCCATTAAGCTCTTCTTCCCTTGCAGTGCTGTTTAGGCTGGGAGCAAGGAGTGCTTGTAGTGAGGGCAGCCCTGTGTACCTGGTAGCTTCACATTGCTATAATGATTGCATTTGGGAAACTACTGAAAAACAATTTCTCCTTTCTTCCTTCAGTTTTGTGGATTGGAAGTTGATGCTTATTTTTAATGAAAGCAATATAGGTTGATACAGATATTGTTTGGCCATATTCATGTGAGGCAATGGGCCTGCTAATGGGATCACACAGTGCTGAAGACATTTGTTCAAATTTCCTTTTAGTAGTTCTGCCAGTTCTCCACTCTGCTTTGAAAGTGTGGTACGATGCTGGTAGACTTAAGAGGAATATCTGCTAAAAAACCTTGTAAACCAAGAGTGTCAATAGATCTGGTGCAAACAAATCATTCATCGCAACTCTTCGGACTTGGGAATCAATCTTGTATCTTTAGACAGTCCAGCAGCTTCAGAGATCACATAGAGCACAATCCTAACCATGTCGCCTCAAAAGTAAACCCCATTGTGTTCAATGAAATTTACTCCTAGGAAAGTGTCTTTAAGATTGCAGCCATAGAAACGGTTTGCCTGAAATGTCTCTTCCATTTCCAACACCTTTGAATGGGGCACAGAAAATATAAGGCCTGTTTGGAGTGTTCTGACTCTGATGTAAGTTGTTTTAAAATTGGATTGATATATTAGGGCTGTTGTGAACAAATAATAATTTCTTGCTGATTTCAGATGTCCAGTGCATCTTTCATGTATTGGTAATCTGTACATCTTTCCTTTAAGATAGGACAATATTGTCCATACATTGTAGGTTGAAGGAATACTCATTGCCATGATGAATTGCCCACACTCTTGGCCACTGTGTCTGCTCTCTGTGATACAGATGCATGTGTGTAAGTGTATAAAGATAAAATGCTCACCTTTCATGTGGAGATGGCATATACAGTGGTCCCTCAGTTTAAGAGTGGATTAGACTTGTAGATAGATAGAAGAGTGACTTGGATTAAGAGTGTTTTGGATTAAAAGCAAAATTTTCTCAGAAATTATGACTTGGTTTAAGAGCACTGTCTTGGAAGAAGAGTGTTTCTGAGGAAGTTTGGAACAGGCTTCAATGGCCAGGAAACTCATGGGGAAATCTGGGGGGAGCAGCCTGAGCTAGGTATGTGTGTAGGAATTTTGTGTGGAAGGAGTGCCTTATCTATGTTCCATTGCTGCTCCCCATCAGCAGCATGGGAATGTTAAAGCTGCACAAAGACAAAAGATTGCATTGAGCCAAAGGATAGCAGTGACTCCGTTAATGATCGTGAAAGTCATCCTACAAAATCCCTGCTCTGTCTTGTCTCCCTTACACCAGCCATGAAGGTTTTCAAAAGTACAATTCAGTTCAGTACTAATTTTCTTTATTACTGTGTTTTATAATCATTTTTATATACATTAAATATTTTTATATTTTTATCTTATTTGTATTTTTATATTTTTATATTATTTGTATTTTTATATTATATATTTTTATATTATATATTTTTGGGTTATGGAACCCCTCGTCTGAGTTCCCTCTATTTCCTATGGGAAAATCCGCTTTGGATTACAAGAATTTTGGATTACAAGTATGCTTCTGGAATGAATTATGCTAAGCACCACTGTATGTCTATGTAGTTTATTGCATCTTAGGCGTTTTGGAAAACGATGCAGCTTTTGAATGTGCATGCACACATTAGAATAGACTTGTGCAAATTGCTTATATGAAGGCTCTTCTTATATAGGAAAAATGTCATGTAGGTAGCAGCTCCTTTCAGATTTCCAATATGTGTAATCCCATGGCTATAAGAAAAGGTGTCCTGTAATTATATACTGTATACTACAAATAATCTTTTATTGGCATAATTATTGGCACAAGTAATTGTGAATCTTGACTATGCAGTTAGCTTGTTTTCTAGGGTGGGATGACCAAGAGTTTAGTTGTTTTAACAGTACAATCCTGTGCATATTTTTTTTCAGAAGTAAGTCCCTTTGGGTTTGGTGGGGCTTACTCACAGGAAAGTATGTACAGTATAGGATTGAACCCTAACAGCTGAGTAGACATATACAGTATGTCTACTCAGAAGTGAATCTCACTGAGTTCAATAGGACTTACACCCATGTAAGTATACACAGGATTGCATCCTTAAGGTCTTTTGTAAAACAGAATTAAGTATATCTGTTTCTTGATGCTTTGTCTGCTTTCACCAGGCAACAGTTTTTATTTTTGTGGCCGAGTCCCACTGACCTGAATAAAATTCCAGATGGCAGGAGACTTGGACGTGACCTTATGTTTGCAGTCCTTGTAGTTAGCATTTGTACTAATCAATAGGTTCTTTATTAAGGATAAGGTTGTGAATTCCCAGCGTATACATAGTAGCAAATGTGTTCTTAGAGTTCTTTTATTTATACTAGTGTTTTCCAAATTTTCCCGAGGCTTTCAACATTGCTATTACTGCTTGGCAGTGTTGAGCATTTTAGTCTGCAGTTCATCATTGTGTTATTTCTCTCTCCCTCTCTCAATCTTTCTATGCTTTGTGTGTGTGTTCTGTGTGTGCACACGCACATAAACACTCCTCTTCAGTTTATTGTGAATGCTCACAGATTCCAGATAATACAAGATGCATTAATTTTGACTGCTATTCTTCAACTGGTATAAAAACTGCAAGTAAAACTATTTTGCATTGATAGGTATTTTTTTAATTTTGCATATATTGCAGGAAGTGACAATGTTTCATTTGTGCAAAGTCTCTACCTTCTTTACTCCCCCCACCCCCCCAAGATAAAAAAACTCAGAACACTCTAAGATGAACCAGTAATATCTTTCTGTAGTAAAAAAAGACCTTATTAAAAGAATATTTTCTTCCTGGGTAAAAAAATCTTATGCCATAAATACATTCATAGATCATTTACACAGAGCTTGTCTTCAGATGTTGATTTTTTTTAAAGAACAGATTTCATTGTTTTTTTTAAAAAAATCAACAACATTTAGGTTACAATATTAGATAGGTTTGCTTCCCAAGTTGGGTATTGGCAGAAATCAGACAGTATTCTAAAAATAGATGAAATATGTGCACATAGAAAATTTTCTGTCCACAAACTACAGAAGAAAAAACTGCTAATACCGCAACGTCCAATAGGTTTGATTTTCTAGTGTGCCTGACAAGGGCCCCTCATGACAGTCCTGGAAATATGAAGTGTGTAATAAGCATCTCATAAAAATAAGACGCATACCATGGTAGTGCTGCCCATGGATGTCCCCAGAAATGTGGGTGTTTTATGTAAATTGCTACAAAAGGTGGGTTCCAGGCCCACTAGCAACAAAGTTCAAATATAAAGAGCAAGTAAGTATGTGTGTGGGAGGGTGGGGTGGAGAAGATCAGTCTGGCTGAGTTTTCTGATCATGCGTATTCACAGTGTTTTCTATAAGTATATAAAGACTTTCATTTAAGATTTCCAAGGTTCCTGGTAAGGATGATTCATAACCAAAGTCCAGTTTTCCTAAGGGATTAGAAACCAGGATTTGTTTTTTGTTTTTCCAGCATAGCAACTGAATTTCATCATTCATTTTGTCATTTAGCAAGAGGAGACAACTTTACCAAAGAAGTAAAAATGGGAAATAAATGGAAGCCATCTGTGTTTACTGTAATTTAAAATTTTGGGGAAAAGTGCTGTGATGTTTGGCTCTCTGAAAAGGGGCGGGTAGAGGAAAGCCCATTTTATCAATAGCCTTTAGTGTTTTGTTTGGGTTTCTTAAAAAGAGTTGTTTTATAAATGGATATTTGAAGAATGCATTATGCCCAAGCTGCACTGAAGCTGATGCCTGGCAGTAATCCATTTCTTAACTTATGTACAACTGTGGAGTTATTAATGCTGGTCAGGTTATGTGCAAGGATTCAGGAAAATTCTTTATTCCTCATTGACTCCTGACAGTTATTGTACCTAGGAACTGGGTAACGTGTTCTGAAGTGAGCAATTATGGAAATGTTTACTTCACTGGCTGCATGTAAATGTGTGCAGAGAATGTACCAGAATTTTTCCTTGGGGGTATTTAATTCTCTCCAGGGCAATGAAAATCAAATGATTTCTTTTTTTTCCTCCAAAGCTGGGGTGGTTTTTTTTAAGTGCTATAATGCAGCTGAATAATGATGAATGCAGTAGATGGAAGAAAGAGAAGGAGAGAGAGAATGAGAGAACTATCAACAGATCTAGAAAACAAATTTTAAGGTGGAAAATAAAACCAAAGCGACTCAGGAGCTGGGGATGAGTTAGAAGGGAGAGGTATCCTGCTGCACACCCAAGTTTGCTGGGATAAGAATGGAAAATGGAGGTCCATATTCTGGAATGGTGCTGTGTATGCAATTCACCTTTTCTTCCTCCTTTGGAGATTGAGCAGTAGTCTCAGTATTGCATTGAACGGCATCACATTTGTTTGTTAATTGAAGTACAGCATTCCTGCTTCCTCTGCCTGAACATTTGGGCATAATCTCCACATGTATACTTATCTATGAGATGTCTAGCAATGGAAGTGAATCTCCTACAAATGATGATCAGGTTGGTACTGTGGAGTGCGTATGTCTGTGTGTGTGGTGCATGCATTCTTTTGGCACATTCTCATCTTGGCATTTTGTCAGCCAATGAGAGGAGCATAATCAGTGCCTGGGAGAAAAAAACCCACTACCCCAAAAATGAAGAAATTATGTTGTATTTGGATCAATGGGATGTTTTTGATCTCTTAATGTTCCATGCATCTGCATGTACCATAAATCTGCATGTAGACACAAGCATCAAGGAAATATTGGCCTAAGCTGTCAAGCAGAGCACCCAATGCCTTCCATATGTTTCAGTGGATCCTTACATAGGGAAGTGCTGTCTGTATATAGCCTCTGTTGGTGCATAATGCATTTTTCCCCAATCTGATGGGGTGAACTGTTCTTGGGCTGTGCCATGGCTTGCGCAGTGTTGATAGCTTAACTACCTATGGCTGAACATTTGTGGTTCTTCTCAAGGGTGCTGACAGTATTAGTATGGGGCATCTCAGCCTTTCCTGCTGGGTAGAAATTCTCCAGTTTGCCCTTACTTCCAGTCCTCTACCCCCAGGCTTCCATGCATTAGGAGAAAGACTGGGAGGCCAGGAGAGGTTCATTCAGAGGAAAGTCCAAAACTAGCGGTATGGTCCTTCCAGCACTGGATGAACAAGAGGAGTTTTTCACTCTAAAAATCTGATGCCTTCCACCACCATGTAGAATAGGGGGTCGCCAAACCCTGGCCCTGGGACCAGCTGCAGCCCTCAATGAGCCTCAATGCGGCCCCTTGGCAAGACCCTTTCATCTGGCTCTTTGGCAAGCCTTGTAATCCACTCCAATGCATTCTTATATGTAAATTTATGTCAATGTATTCAAATTTGAAAGGGAAATGAGTTTTTTGGCTCCCAACACAGTGTCAGAGAGATGATGTGGCCCTCCTGCCAAAATGTTTGGAGACCCCTGATGTAGAGTAAGAGGAGACCTAGGGAAGCACCAGTAAATTTAAGGACTATATTGTGCTATAAGCTTCACAGGTCTGCTTTTTTATTTGTATCTTGCCTGTTGGGAGGCATTCAAAGTTGTTCACAACAACAATATAAAACAATACAATTAGACTCCAATCCTTACCTCCAGTTAAGCTGGCATAAGTCCTGTGCTGACCCTTGGAGTTTTACAAAAGTGCCGTAAGGAACTTCTGCCCCACTTCTAGGGTTAGGCATTCGCCAACTTCCCCACAACAGTCACAGGAAGATATGCTAGGTGAGCTGAACCGTTGGGGAGAACCCTAGATTTTCACCCAAATAGTCCCCTAAAACTCATCTTTTATGGCTCTTGAATTCCACCTTAGGCTGGAATCCTCAGGATGTAGTTGGAAGGGGGATAGCACATTAATTTTTTTTTTTGAGAAACATTTATTTAATTAATTTATATCCCGCCTTTCCTCCCCTGCAAGGGGGAGCTCAAGGCGGCTGACATCAGGGAATAAAACATCATTAAAATAGATCATAAATAAAGATTAAAACACCATTAAAATATAATTAAAATACAATTAAATTGAATAAAAATTGAAAAAAACATAGATCACAATCCTAACCATGTCTACTCAAAACTAAGCCCCCTTGTGTTCAATGGGTCTTACTCCCAGGATAGTGTCTTTCAGATTGCAGCCATAATCTCTATTTGCATATGAAACTTTGGGTGCCAACCTTTCCTAGGCTTTCCCTGGTGATATTGGGAGGCAAGTGCATGTCTGTGCATTGGCCTAACATTCCTCCAGGAGTGGCACAGAAGTGTCTTACAGCACTTTTGTGACACACCCAGGTCAACACCGGACTAATGCCAATTAGGCTGGCCTAATTGGAGGTTAGGATTATAGCCTTCCACTACCTTTATTCATCTCTGAGTGCCTCATCTTTCAAGTGATGGTAGTTTCAAGTGATGAGTGGTGGTGTGTAAAAGAGATATCGGAGACAAATACCATGGACAGATTACAATACTTCAGATTACAATAGTCCGCTGCTTTTTAGTGTTACTGATTCACCTGTTCATCTGTAAGACTGGTGACAAAGTAATTTGGGATCAAATGTATGGATTGGTGAATATTTCTGTATAGACATGGAAAATTTACCACAACAAACTTGCTTCTTTATTTCTCACTCTGAGAGATTGGATTAGAAACTCTATGTATATTTTAAAACAAAAACACAAACAGCAATGAGAGCAAATAATAGATTAAATGAGCCTCCGTGGCCATGTATGTGTCATCTGAGTCAAGTAAGATCAAATTAATAATTCCAAAAAAAGAGTTGTTGACCTTTCTCCTCTAATTTTTTTGTGTGTATTTCTCCTGAATTTCTTAAGGAGGGGGTTTCATAAAAAAGGGTTTTATGTCTTGCAGAAAATTGAGTTTTGTAGACATTACCTAACTCTTGATTTGTCACACTGGGATCAATAACATTTCGCTGCTCTTAAACACACAGGATCACAGGGGACACATAATGTTTTTTATAAGTGCAGTAAAGTTAACGTGTTGTTGAAACAAAAACTCCTCTGACAGTCCTGTAATAAGTACACTCTGAAACTAGCAAATTATCTGTAATACTGGAAAGGCAGGAAGAAGTGCTTAAGAGTACAGCGTGTGTGCTTTTGGCACTCACTGCAACACGTGGAGAGAAATTAGGATGCTAACTTCTTTTCCCTTGCACATCACAGCAGCACCACAGAGCTAACTCTTGCTGAGGGCCTATCCAGGCGAGCAGTTTGTAGTACATCTAGTACATGACTAGGTGTGGCTTGGTTGCTGCAAGTGTTTCAAATAACTTTCCTCAACTAGCACTTCTGTGGCAGGGAGATGGCTTTTTGCCAGTGATAATTTGTTCGGGGAACTGCTGATCCCCTCTGGCTAGAATGTGTATTGGCATTAGAGCCAAGCTGGTTTGAAGGGGTTGAAGCAGTGGTAGTATGGGGGGGCCCATGATGGGGGGCCCATGATGCTCCTGGTGATGGTACATTAGGCACTACTGCTTCAGTCGGTGCTGAAGATTTGGCCCAGCTCTGATGGGTGTGAGAGCCAGTCTAGTTTACTCCTGATGCCACCACCTGCCCAATTTGGACAGTGACATGTTGTAAGCGATCATGACAAGAAACAATTGTGTCATGCCTGTTGCATCAATAACAATAAGCTTACCTTCTCCCCATGCATTAGATGAGTTTCAAAACCAAAACAAAGCTTTATCATTTCTTTATTTTCGGCCTGGAAATTATCCTGATTTCCAACGCTTTTTTTGTTTGAAAGTAAAAGTCTACCCTCTTCCCTTACATAGCATGCTGGTTCATTTCCTGGACATTTATGAATAAATAAATTCTGAGGTTTGCTTGCTCTTCCCTCCAGTGTTTGGATCTTCTCGGTCTCTCTCCTCAATCCCCTAATTCACAGAAATCACAAATGGAGCTATAGAGTAATGGACTTTCATACGTGGAGCTATTGGAAGTCTACTGCCAGTACTGCTTTTGGCATGCCCACCTTTTTTCCTAACCTCTTGGATACTGTGTTTGGAGGGGTATGTGTGATAAATTTATCTTGACCACATCTTTTTTTAAAATTTTGTTGGGGATGCTTTATCTGTTGGCATTACAGAAAGGAGTTAGGAGAGAATTGGTGTACCACAGAAACATCCATATACATTTAATATCTGAACTTCAATGGTTGAATCCCAAGCTATGATTTTAGTTTAATGAGTGTGCGCTGCAAGTCATTATTAAGAGGAAAATGTGGAAACTGTGGAAATGTATTTGTCCATTTGTGAATCAGACTTGACTATGACTGACTTCCTGCCTGATTCCTGTCTGGTGACTCCACCTGTGGCATGCAGTTCCTTCCTTCTGTGAACAAAACTATGATGATAGAAAGGATGGAATGTGCCAGCTGCTGGGCAGTGAGTGGTGTGGGAGCTTGCTAGAGCTGGGACCCCAGCATGTAAAGGAATGCCTATTCCCTTATCAACCTGTCTGTGCATTGTGGGCATCTTCTGATGCTTTCATTTGGTGTTCCTGCCATTAAAAGAAGGGCAGGTGAAACAGAGGAAAACATTTACAACTATTGTACTGCAGCTATGGACTTCTCTTTCTATGGTCATTGACTGTCCAGTCCTATCCCTGATGTTCTGCTGGATTTAATGGGGCTCCTCAACTCTGTTGTGGCTATTTTGCAGGAACAGAATCAAGAGCTTCAATGTCTGGCATTGCAGTCCAACATGGAGGATAGGATATGATAGAGAAGGGCTTCACTGGTCCCATCTCCTTACCAGGCCAGTTCTGCCCCCTGCCCTGCCTTCCTCCACCTTGATTCATCCACTCCCCTCCTTCCCTGACTCCAAAAATACAGCTGGCTGGTGCTGTAGAAGTGCTGGCTGGTCCTCCCTCAGTACTGAGGTGCTGACTGGTATAGGCCAAACACAGTAGGCCTTCCTTTTGGGTGTTGCGGACATGCCTTACAGCAGTAGTATTTGAACCTTTCAGCCTGGGACCCCCATTCTGAGAATGACAAACTGTCCAGGACACCCCTGGACAGTGTCACATTAAGTGACATTAAAGTGACATTAAGTGTCACTAATTAAGTGTCATTAAATGTGTTGTGGACAAGCCTCACAGCAGTGGTAAGCCTGGGATCCTCTTCTGAGAATGACAATCGGTTCAACACCCCCCCCCCCCCGGGAAGTGATGTTATTCTGGAAGTGACATTAAAGATGCCCAGTACCAGATACCAAGAAGGCTGCACCCAGCTTTTTGTGACCCCCCTGAAAAGAAGTTGCGACACCCAAGGGGGTTCCAACCCCCACTTTAAAGACCGCTGCATTACAATAAGTTTGCAACACCCATTGTTGGGACTAGAACATGGCACAGACACTCAGGGAGCTTAAGGCAATTAGGCTGCAATTCTATACACACTTACCAAGGAGTAAGTCCAATTGAACTCAATGGAACTCAGTTGTGAGAGAAGGAAGTACTAGGATTGTGTTGTTAGTACCTTAACAGCTTCCTTCTAGAAACCAGGTCAAGATGTTATCTTTTCCCTAGGTTTCTGACGTTCCTTCAAGTGTTTCATAATGTTTATGCTTCTGCCTTGACTTATCTTTTAACTGTTATTGGTCTGACTGTTTAACTGTTATGTGGTTTGACTGCTTTATTGTTAGTTATGTATTTTTTATCTTACTCTACCCTGATGAAGGGTGCCATGTGCACTTCTTAAATAAGTGAAAATAAAGTTGTCCAGGGATGCCTCCCAGATACTGAAAGCAAATACATCAGCACAAATATTTAGTCAGAGCAGGTAGGAAAGGCAGATGGAGTAGCTTTTTCTCTGCCTCTTCCTATGTCACAGCTGAATCTTTCAGTAGAGCTCCTAAATACTACCTGGGTTTGACCCATTTAACAAAGATGGAACTAAGAGATGGTCTCTGAGAAAGATGAGTCTTAATTCCCTGGTAGATCTTCCGAATGTCATTAACAAGAGTGTAATTCTCATTTAATTAAAACAAAAATCTCATAATCTATATTTAAAGAAACGAACAGGATGCTGGAGATAAAATAATGTACTGTAAATGTTTATCTTTGCCCGCTATTTAGAGACTCCTCCCACTTGACGCCAGTGGCCTGCAGTGCATGGGTAGCTTCCGTCAGCAAACCTTTTGTGTTGCTCCAAGTTTCTTCGTGGTTCAGAACGAAAACGGGATGGTGCAGTATTTAATGGATTCTTCTTTTTTTTGGAAAGCACGAGATAGTGAGCCAGACAGAGCAAAATAATGTAAAAAAGAGATTTCCACTCGTGCAGGAAATGCCGCTCCAAGAGCCAGGAAGGTGTGGCTGATGTGTGACCTTTCCTTGAATTTTCTTCCTTTGGAGATTTCAGGGCAGGAAAGGTTGAAAAGCTGTTTAATGTGAAAGGAATTTTGGAAATTGACGGTAGCAGGCAGTGGCCCTTTTGTTCACAGCAGAAGTGCGGGAAGATAGATGTAGCCTGATGTGAAAATCTTGTCACTTGATGTAAGCCGGTGCTATCCATCCTTTAGCACTTTGCCGAGGATGTCGTTTTACGTTCATTTAATAATTATCCATTTGGGCTGTACTTGTCGGGGAGAGCTTCTTGAGCCCCATCAGTTTTTCAGAGAAGCACCACTCAAGCTCTTCTGCTGGAAATGTTTTTCCTTTCCTGCCTCCACTCTTTTCCCCTTATCGACACACTCATCAGTGCCAGAGCTCTTCAGTATTCCACTCCTGTCCTTTGTGAAGTGATTTTGCCCAGACACGTCTGGCTCAGGGTGAAGTGCCCTCCCCTGAGAGCACGCACTGCAGCCCCAGGTCGCCAGCACCATGAATACATTATTATCCCAATTTCCATCCTGTTGCCACGGCAGCACTTTTGGAGCTGCTGGGTTATTAAGTCGTACATCACTAATACCCTGATATGAGCAGAAGTTGGATTTAATATCGGCCTTTGATCAGATTACCTCCCAACAGTCAGCTGTCATTAGAAAATTCCTTTGCTCATTATACCCTCAGAGCTCTGGCCTGGATAGGAAAAGGGTGGCAGACCTGATACATGGAGGCAATTTCCAGCACAGGCCTTGTTCTTTACCCTTAATTTATTTTTTGACCTTTTTGATATTTGGAGATAGTCTGCAGTGCTCTCTCTCTCTCTCTCTCTCTCTCTCTCTCTCTCTCTCTCTCCTTTGTGTGTGTGTGTGCACACGTGTGTGTAATATCTTGAGTTGTGAAGAGGCTTTTTTTTATTTGTCTCTTGCTAAGTGATACCGTACTTTGTTGGAAAGTGTCTGTTTTCTGCCTGTCCTCGGGTAATGTATAAAACATGGTGCTTCAGGTAGAGATGAAGGGTAAACTGATGTCCCCCTAAATGGCCAGCCTGTGTATGCACCTAACACTTCACTGAGCAATCTGTCAACATGTCAGCAACACATGTTTTATAAAAAGCCTCCAGTGGGAGCAAAGGCTCCTGCCAGGGCTTAGGAAATGCTTTGAATTCAGCAGATTTCTATTGCTGGAGTCCCCTGAGGTTCCTTTTACAATGCCTACATTTCAGAAATTTGAACTTGGGACCCTTAGGGGGTTCTCTCCGAATGCCTGAAAATGTAGAGTTATATTGTTGCGTGTCCCCAAGCGGTCTTTACTAATACCTGAATTCGGAGAAGCTGGAAATTACAGAGCTCCCCAGGGGAAGCTTTATCCACACCAGGAAGAAGAGAATAACTCTGCAGGGAGATTGCTTAATGCATTGCTGAAATAAAAGAATTTGAGAGAGATGGGTTGAAGTGGTTTTTTTCCTCTTTTTTTTCCTGGCCACTCCTTCGGCTTAGCTAAGTCCTTAAAGACAAAGTCAGAGTAAAGAAGCAGCTGGGCTCTTTTTTAATGAAATTTTAGATGTGGCGGTTGAAACAGTCAATTGGCTGATGCCTGCGTGTTTGTATGTTTGTATGTGCAGTTTTTTCTCCCTCCTGTCTGTCTGCAAAGTAGATATTTATATTGTTTCTGGGGAATGCTGTTGGTTTTGTCTGTGGTTTCTAAATACACATGTACTGTTTTTTGCTCCAATTAAAAACCTGTCTTAGGTATTAGGAGGCCAGCTTTTAGAAACATTTCTCTTTTTCTTGCCTTCTTTTTAATCATCTTCAGGATTGGGGATGAAAGAACAACTATTAAACCTTTTTTCCCTTAGTATCTGCTGTCAATATACCGGTAATGCTCATCTGCTCTTTCATCCACACCCATTTTGAGTCTGTTGCATTTGGGTTTGTTTCTGTGTAAATGTTTCCACTTATTCGGAGAAACTGCATGTTGCGTTGTCGTATCTGAACTTTATTAAATCTGACTGCCTTTTTGTTGACAATTACCTGAGCTCAAGAATTTTATGGGATCTTATTGAAGGACTTGCAGATAAATAAAGTGTGGCACCTAAACAGGCTTTAGCAGTTGCATTTTATGAAATGAACCCATCTAGTAGGAAAATGTGAAGTTCCTTGTGTGTGTGCGGGTGTCCTTTATCTCTTGCACTCACCCCCTAAAGCAAATGCTTTTCGAGATCTTTCTTTGGCTGTCTTTTGATACTATGTCACCTGACCCTATCGGGAGAGAGCTGGAGGCCTAGGCTCATGTTTACCCAGAGATCTCTAGGGACTCAGCAGTACCTTTGAGCCCAGCTTCTTTCAGTCTTGCAGACAAAGACAAGGAGAACATTCTCACAGAACTCAGCCGTCTAGTGTAAAATAGTTCCAGCTGTTGGCTGCTCATGAATTGCGAAGGGGAGGGGAAGAGGGAAAGAGAAGTATTGGCTTCTACTTTAGGTGTGGCCTCATGGATAGAGCTCTCCCTCTCTCTAGACGATGATTTTAACTTAGTAATTTAAAGGGTGGGGAAGAAGATATATAAAAGTCAACTGGCGTTCAATCCAGTAGGTCACACCACAGACGGTATATTAAAACCCCAAACTACTATTGCAGGTGGGACTGACATGTGCTCCTACTTCTGTCTGGCTTCTAAAAATAACATGACCCGCAATCGAAAGTATGGTTCTTTTCCCTCCTAAAAGAATGCATTTTTTTTAAAAAGCTAAAAAAATGGCACCTTAAATGCAAACATTTCTTGTAGACTAAAGGCCATGAAAATTTCTGCCACCATAAATCTGTTAGCTTTTAAAGTGCCACAAGACTCAGCTGTTTTGGCTGCCATAGACTTAACACAGTTATTCCTCTGGTTATTGGCAGAAGTGGTTGTTTTGTTAAAAATAAAAAATAGGGAATGAGAGAAAGGTATGCGTTTGGAGAAGCCCTGCCATATTCCTTTAAAATGAGGTTTACCTCCTGTCTGTCACTTGAAAAGGTTTTGAACAGGAAAGTGACAGAATTAACAAGGCCAAACACTCACTCAGATTCCGTGCATTGTTTAAATCCTGCTCAGGAAGCCATTAAGACATTTCTAGCCGTGGCAGGGCCCCCTTGCACCAGCATAACGTAAATGTCTGGAGATCACACATGTATTACAGATGCTAGTGGTAAGCTGAGAGGTCTTGGCTTCTGTATCAACAGAGAAAAGCATCGGACAGGGTAAGGAGGAGAAGAGCACAGCAGGAGGAGGGTCTCTTCCACATTATTAGATACAGCCCAGTCTGTATCTAATAAAGATACCCCCTCACTGATGGAGGGGGCAAGATTATCCCTGAGGCCTCCTAAATGCAATGGAATATCTATCTCCTTATCTTGAGGCAAATCTCCAAATCTCAGATCTGCACCAGCCATTTTGCTGGTGGGGGGGATATAAGACTAGGTTATGCATGGTGCCTCACCACATCCTGTAAAAACGTTTTTCATTTTCAAAATTGTAGCATTTACATCTGAATTCTTTGTGCACCAAACCATTGTGTCTAGTCTCTGGATCTATGGATGGAGGGTTACGCAGCAGCAGTTAAGTTTGGGAACTGCTGCTATGTGGCTCTGTGAGTTTGACTTATAAATACTGTAGATAGATTCTTCTTCTTTACTCCTTAGCTGGTGATTGGGGAGAGGGTTGTTCTCTCAACCAATAAGCTGCTGTAGGCACTGCTGAATTTTGTGTATCTTTCATGATACGCTTCCATTCATTGCAATTGATGGGGATGTTTTTAATTTTGCCAGTGGTTCCTTGTCACTTGCTGGTTCCATAGGTCTTCCTCATCCAGTTTATATGCATACATGGACAGTAGTCATAAATAGTGAACACTGTGAACCCACGGTAAGCCACTCCACTGTAATCATCCTACTCTGTTGTGGATTTTCTTGGATTGCCAGGTATTCAGTGAGTAGAAAAAGAGGGCAAGGAGGACACTGACATAGGAGATAGAATCAAATCCGTTCTACTGTCATGAAGTGCTTTGGGTGGCAGCCCAATTCTGCATAGATTGGGCTGCCAATCTCTCATGCTCATGAAGCAAAGACTATGATCTACATATGAACCTCTCCACAGCTCCTGAAAGATTTTTGGCTGTAATCCATTCCTACGGATTGAATGAAGGAACTGATTAAGAGTTTTCAAGAACTTTGTAGAAGGGGTTTTTGAACCAGTACATTTTAAATTGGCCAAACGCATGTCCAGTTGCTTTCGTAAGTAGTACCAGCTGTCTCCTCAACAAAGAAAGCATGCCATCGCTGGTTCATTGCTCTGTGCACTTATTGCACTTGAAGAGCTAAGGTTGCACTTCAAGTACTTATGAGCGTCCAGGAAAAAAAGTTGCACCTGGATTCTTATTTAAGAAGAAATAAAGAGAATTGTTCTTTCCATCTGGTGCCTTTCAGGAAAATGCATCTGTACTTCCCACTGTGCTTTGTCAAACAGAAAAGGGGTTTGTACTGAAAGATTTGGGAGGTTTTTAAAACATACAGTCTGATTAGTAAGAAGTCACATATCTTTCACCTAAAATCAGTGGGCATTCCATTAAGTGGTAGTGTGCATCTTAGTTTTATATGAGATCCCACTGTCTGTCTAAAACTTCCTATTAACCGATTAGGCTTATT
The DNA here is from genome assembly GCA_030015325.1 of Cryptoblepharus egeriae. Taxonomy (NCBI): domain Eukaryota; kingdom Metazoa; phylum Chordata; class Lepidosauria; order Squamata; family Scincidae; genus Cryptoblepharus; species Cryptoblepharus egeriae. Next base: position 44,690,397 of record JAREYC010000003.1, read on the forward strand.
ATTTTTCTGGTTCCTAAACTTGGTTCTAAAAGAGGCTGAATTTCCTTCTCAACCTCTTTTGCCCTTCCTCATATCTGTTCATATGTGGTGTTTCTCCTCATTTTAATGGCATTCAGAGTGCTGGCAGCTTACTACACTCCTCAAAAGCTGAGAACCATTATTATCATAAAGCTAGTGTAACATACCCCCAAATCCATAGTAACTACGGGAGCACGTAAGAGACTTTATGTGCACCCGTAGTTACTGCACCACTGAGTGAAAACCTATGAGAAATTCATATTGGAATCCAGAGTAAGTTGTTCTTACACCAGAGCAAGGACTCCCCGTAGTTACTCTGGATTTTGCCCATTGTCATGCTAAGTGGTTTAATGCTAAAAGTGTAACCCTGTTCACATGCTTACTAAGACGTGCTGTGCTGTGCCGTGTTGTGTTTTTTTTTTTTTGGTGGGGCTTACTCTCAGGTATGTACTGTATATGATTGCAGCCTATGACTGTGTGCTGTGAATCGGGACCCCTGGTTGAAGTCTTAAGTCTGCTATGAACACACGAGGGCTGCAATCCTATCCATATTTTCCTGAGAATAAGCCCCATCACTACTGAAGACTTACTTCTGAGTAGATACCCATTGGATTATGCCCCTGTGTGATCTTGGGCAAGTCCTTCCCTCTCTTCTCAACTGGGGGAAACTGGGGCTTATATCTCAGCAGATTCCATACTTGGAAAAGGTCCCCAAATTCAATCCCCAGAATCTCCAGTTTGGGAAAAAAATTCTTTCTGAAACATTGCAAAATTGCTGCAATTCAGTGTTGACAATACTGAGTGAGATGGGCTAGTGGTTTGACTCCTACAGTTAGAAAGCAGCTTCCTACATTCCTATGACTGCTTCTGCTATTTTCCTTAATCCCCAGACATCCTCAGGGTTGGCCAGTGAAAAATTATGCCCAATATTTGCTCTTTAGCATGGGACAAAAAACTTTATTTCTGTCCCCATCTTTTGCCCTTCCCTCCATTTTTCCCCTTTATCAGATAGGAGTACAAGATCACTTTTCAATTTTCACCCTGTGCAAGAATTTTAAGCAGGAAAGTATTTGTTCCAAAACATTCCTAGGAATGAATAGACTTCAGTCTCCTGAATCTGACCAGTTCACCTACATCCAAAGTAACTGACTGGAATAATAATAATAATAAAATAAGAACACAGTTTCCAGTGATAATAACTAATCCACACACAGGCCTGGATACAGCATGACATTTGGACTTTGGAATGCACAGCCACAGACCATTGCAAATGTTTAGCATGTCACTGCTTTTCCAGAGACACATCTGTGTATTCGCTTTGCCACCTGTACTTCATGTGATCATTTCAACTGTACCTATTCATTTGTAACATGCCATGTACATGCATGGTGCTTTACAAATAGCAGAAGAAGAAAAAAGATGGACCCAAATGCTGAGGAGATTATAATTTGGAATTCAAACCTCAGTGGGGTCTGAGGAATAAAGGGTTAAACTAAAAGTTGTGCCTGAGAAATGTTTTTCAGTGTGGGATTTACTGAGAGCAAGTGGTAAATATAAGAAGCGCTATGCTGGATCAGACCAAAGGTCTATCTGTGAGCATCATGTTTCATGAACACCGCAGCTCTTCCCCAGAATCTGTCATCCTCTAACTGGCAATCAGGGATATACCACTGCCTATGAACCTGGACTGGATCACAGACACTGATAGACCACTCCTTTAAGAATTTGCCTTTTAACACCATCTAAGCTTTCATAAGCTAAATTATAGTTTCCATAAACTCAATTAGGCCTTGTTCTTTCTTTTGATTTTACACTGGCAGTAGAGTTAAAGGAGACAAGGTACTTTACGGTTTTTCAGAGAGAATTCCAGGCACAAGGGGCAAAACATTTATATAGCTATTTATGAGAACAGGAGGAGATATTGAGGCAATTTGGAGTGGTAAGAGTTGAAGAAATGAAGGTCAGAAGTAAGACAGTAATGGAAAATATGAGCAGGTAGACAAGATAGGGGAAAGGATTTAAAGTAACTAACCACAAGATGTTTATTTCAGATGTTGAAGGGAATGGGAAACCAGTAAGAGGATTTGAGGAAGGGTGTGACATTCTTGTGTGACAAAAGTAAATAATTTTGACCTTAGAGTTTTGAGTAAAGATGAGTGCATCAGAATGTTTCTGGAAGACCCTTTAATTATGGTTTCATTTGTCTGGAAATAACAAGCCCTGGAGTTGTTTTCAGCTTCTGATTTGATTCCACACACTAGCAGCTCAATCCCACTATCTCCTACAAGTCCATAGAGTACAGTGCCACTGATGAAGCTGCAATTCATGCTATAGTGGGTGGAGGAAAACCAGATGGTCCAGAAGATCTAAACAGAGCAATCCTTGAGCTGGAACCGGCAGGCCAGTTAGCCTGGTCTGTCTCAAGTATATGTTTTTTGCCGGTGCCATGCTACCATGGGGCAAGGGGAAACTCTTCTCTTATTTATTTATTTATTTATTTATTTATTTATTTATTTATTTATTTATTTAACAATTTGTATCCCGCCTTTCCTCATCCACAAGAGAGAGAGCCCAGGGCTGCTAACATGAATAAAAATAAAACACCATTAAAATAATAATAAATAGAAGTTAAAACATAATTAAAATACATTTAAAATACAATTAGATTTAAAATTGAAACGATTAAAACAGACTAAAAACTTTGTTAAAAACAATAATATATAAACACAATAAAACTGCCCACAACCCCTGCCCCATTTAAAAGCTTTTTTTTAAAATAAAAGGTTTTTAGGCTATGCCTGAAGCTCTGTATTGAGGGAGCTTTCCTCAGTTCTATGGGGAGGGAGTTCCAAAGCCAGGGTGCCCCCACCGAGTAGGCCCTATCTCTGGCCGCCATATCTCTCACATCTCTTAGTGGCGGCACAGTCAGTAGGGCCCCCTCAGATGACCTTAGGTGACGGGTCAGATTGTACAGAAGAAGGCGGTCCCTCAGGTGCCCTGGACCCAAGCCGTTTAGGGCTTTAAAGGTCAGGACCAGCACTTTGAATTCAACCCGGAAACGAATGGGCAGCCAGTGTAGTTGCTGAAGCAGTGGCCCAACAGAGTCGAACCGACCCAGCAACCACACGGGCCGCCGCATTCTGGACTAGCTGAAGCTTCCGGACCATCTTCAGAGGCAGCCCCAAGTAGAGCACGTTACAATAATCTAGTCTCGATGTCACTTACCGTGGGTTACCGTAGCCAGATCTGAACGACTCAGGTATGGTCACAGCTGGCGGATCAGCCGAAGCTGAGCAAAGGCTCCCCTGGCCACAGCCGCCACCTGGGACTCCAGGAGCAGCTGTGAATCCAGGAGAACCCCCAAGCTGCAAACCTGCTCCTTCAGAGGGAGTGCAACCCCATCCAGAACAGGATGATATTCCAATACCCGAGGACTTCTGGACCAAGAGAACCTCTGTCTTGTCAGGATTTAATCTCAGCTTGTTCACCCTCATCCAGTCCCCCACTGCCTCCAGACAATGATTCGGGATTCCAACCGCCTCCTTGGACTCAGGAAGAAAGGAGAGAGTGTGCTGGGTGTCATCAGCGTACTGATGACACCTCACTCCAAACCTCCGGATGACCTTTCCCAGCAGCTTCATATAGATGTTAAATAGCATGGGGGATAGAATGGATTTTGAAGAGGCCAGGGTGCCAAGCAAGCATCCCCCAGCACCATCTTCTGGGACCTGTCAGCCAAGTAGGAGCAGAACCACTGCAAAACAGTGCCTCTAATCCCCAATCCGGCCAGCCGACCCAGAAGGACACCATGGTCCATGGTGTCAAAGGTCGCTGAGAGGTCCAGCAGGACCAACAGGGACGCACTCCCCCTGTCCATTCCCCGGCGTAGGCAACCAAGGCAACCAAGGCAGTCTCTGTCCCAAATCCCGGCCTGAAACCAGATTGGAAGGGATCCAGATAATCAGCTTCATCCAGGACCCTCTGAAGCTGGGACGCCACCACCCGCTCGACCATTTTGCCCAGAAATGGGATGTTTGAGACTGGCCGATAGTTGTTTAGGTTTTTAGCGTCCAGGGAGGGTTTCTTCAGGAGGGGGTGAACCACTGCCTGCTTTAATGAAGAAGGCAACACCCCCTCCCTCAGAGAGGAGTTCACCACCCTCCCTGTCCATTTGGCCAGTCCATCCCGGGCCAATCTGATTAGCCATGCTGGGCAAGGGTCCAGCGGGCAAGCAGATGGTCTCACATTACAGAGAATACTGTCCACATCCTCAGGTTCTACAAGCTGAAAAGAATCCCAAAAGATGGACAAGACAGGCGCCCCAGGGACATCGTTGGATGTTGTTAAAGTGGCGTCCAAGTCATGCCGGATCTGATTGACCTTGTCCGCAAAGTGTTGGGCGAACTCGCCACAGCGAGCCTCCGTGTGCTCTACCACGTCAGTGCTGAGGGCCAGATGGAGTAGAACCACACGGAAGAACTCTGCTGGGTGGTTATACACGGAAGAACTCTGCTGGGCGGTTCTCTGCAGATCCGATGGTGGTAGCAAAATATACCTTTTTAGCTGCCACCACCGCCGCAGAGTAGGCACGCCAGTGAGCCCTGGCCTCTGCCCAATCAGAAACGACATGAGTTTTTCGCCATCGTCGCTCTAAACATTGACCTTGCTGTTTCAAAGCCCGCAGCTCCCCAGAAAACCAAGGAGCTGCGTTTGATCTATGGCAGGGCCGAGGTCGCTCAGGAACGATCTCATCGAGGGCCCTGGTCATCTCCGTGTTCCAGAGATTGACCAAGGAGCCCAGTGAGTCGCCAGCTGTGGCAGCAGAAAACTCCCCCAGAGCCCTCAGGAAAACATCTGGATCCATCAGTCTCCGGGGGAGGACCATGAAATGCAGTCCCCTGCCTGTGCAGAGGCTACCGGCTGCGATAAGCCTAAATCCCACCAGGTAGTGATCTGTCCATGGCAACGGAGTGGTGGAGATGTCCTTCACATCCAGATCACCATCAACCTGCCCAGCAGTGAACACAAGGTCCAGTGCGTGTCCTGCATCATGAGTAGGCGTAGATATTCTTTGAGACAGACCCATGGTTCCATGGAGGCCATGAAATCCTGGGCTGCAGATGTTTGGGGTGCCTTGGCATGGACATTGAAGTCCCCCAGCACTAAGAGGCAAGGGCACTCCAGCGCCATGCTCAAGATCACCCCAGTCAGCTCAGGCAGGGAGACTGTTGGGCGGCATGGCAGGCGGTACACCAACAGAATCCCTTTTCTGTCTCGCCCCTCCAGCACAACACAGAGGCACTCAAACCCTGTGAATTGCTGGACAGGGGACCTGGTGAGAGGGATAGAATCATGACAGACTATTGCAACCCCACCTCCCCGCCCCTGAAGTCTTGGCTGCTGCAGAACCCGGAAACCTGCTGGACAGATCTGGGAGAGGCCCACACCTCTGGCCTCATCCAGCCAGGTCTCTGTAATGCAAGCCAGGTCAGCTTTCTGGTCCAGGATCAGGTCCTGGACCAAGCAGGTCTTATTGTTTACTGACCTGGCATTGAGGAGCAGCCAGTTCAGACTCAGGGGCTGCTGCTCAGGCTGCCTAAGTTTAGAGGGTTGACCCTGAGTGATGCTTTCCTTAGGGTTCAATAAATTTATCAGCTTGGAGGCAGGGACATCTTCTGTAGTGTTTTCTTTATCAAGTATTTCCCCATGTAGCCTAAACTGCCTTCTCAGTTTTGCAACCCATCCAAAATGGAATCATGACCATCTGGCCGGCCACAAACCCACAGTTGGTAACTGCTGCACTAGAGCCAGTTAAAGGAAGAGATCTCCAATTAAAGGGGTTTAAAATGTAGTCAGAAGCACTCAGAACAATCCACAGAAGATTTAATAGGTACATGGTGGTGTTATTTTGTTAATGTAGTAGGATTTTTGTTTTATCAATTTATAAGCCCATTTCACATAACAGTGATGTTCTTTCACAAATACCATTTTAGCCTGCCCCTAATAAGAGGGATGTTAATGTAGATCACTTAAAAAAAACTAAACATATGGGAAAATAAGATCATATCAATAGTTATAAGTCAACCTCAGGCGGAGCAGAGCCCCAAACCTTGGACTTCCAGAAGCTGGGAGTTAATGTCAGCAGTAGACAGTAGAAGCTGTTAATGTCAGCTTCTCTATTAGAAACTTCTCTTCAGAGCATCTGGAACTGGCTTTCTTTTGGAAGCAGGATCATTTGTCTGATGCTACATTGATCTAATTGTTAAAGTTGCTTTCAAACTGTAGTCATTCACATCTTCATTTACACTCTGTGATGAAAATACATGTTGGGTACAGATGTCCGTGTTGCAAAGAAGGAACAAGAATACTAACTAGGCTATTATTTGGAGCAACTTCAACTTCTACAGAAGTTCTTTTGCAACTTGAAATGTCAACAGCTTTAACGTTAGAGTGTTAGGATACTTAAAACAGTTTTTTAAATTTTATCAACAAATCCAAGGGTCTCCAAACTTTTTGGCAGGAGGGCCACATCATCTCACTGACACTGTGTCAGGGGCCAAAAGAACTAATTTACATTTCAAATTTGAATAAATGTACATAAATTTATATATAAGAATGTACTGGAGTGGATTATAGGGCTTGCCCAAGGACAAGATAAAGGGGTCTTGAGGCTTGCCAAAGGCCACATCTGGCCCCAGGGCCAGGGTTTTGAGACCCCTAAACTAATAAATAAACAGTATTTATATACCACTTTTCAACAAAAATCAAAGCAACAAAAACAAAACACTTCTATGTGTTTTATTTTCACCATAGCTTGATTGGAAATGTCCTGTTGTCCTCACCTGTCTTGGCCGCCCCATTGACTTTTTAAGCTTCATAATGTCATGCCAGATCTGCTGTGCCAGTCTCCCCATGGTGATATATAGCGGAGAATCCCAGTGAAGCTGATCAGGGCTGCTCTTTTATCTGCTGGATAGGATACAGCTCAATGAAGTGAAACACCCTTTGCCTGTCCCTCAAGTACAGATTCGGACTTGGGAATTTCCCAGGTGGCACTGCAGACCCAGATGCAGCCAAATGTTAGCCTTTCTGATGACTGAGCTGGTGCCCGGATTGCCTGCCTTTTTCTATGACTTATAATATTTCCTTTTTTTTCGTATCTGCTATGCCGTGAAGTTTTTCCCCCATTTGTTTCACCACAATGCCTAGATTTTTTTAGAGCTTAAGTATACATTGTGTCTTACATCAGGATATTGTATCATTGCTGTTTGTGTGCCTACATGTCAGAATGAGCCATAGCATTGTAAAATGCAAAGCTTGTAATAGATTAAGCTATATTAGGTACTCGTAGTTTGCATTATAGTTATCATTTATTCAATATATAATTCCATAGAGTTCTGGTGGCATTATAAATCACAAAAGATGTAGCTCAGATAGGTTCTCATCAGAACCCTGTGACTGAATTTCCTTGTATGGTGGGACCCTCTGTCTGTGGATCTCTTATCCATGGATCCACCTATGCAGATCAAGTCCTTCACCTGGTGTGCACCCACAGCTCACCCTCTCTGGAGATGGGTGGAGCTCTGCTCACCTCCAGAAAGTTGTCTGAGCCCAGCAGAGGCCTTGCATGTCTGTCTGCAGACTCTTCCAGACTGAGACTGATTCTTAGTAGAAAACGTCACTTAAAAATAGCAAGTGCCTTTTCCATTCAAGTCTCAGTCTGAGCCTAGCCGAGATGATGGATGGATATGTGCATTTTCTACTGAGCACAGACAACTCTTTAGAGGGGATAGCCTCATCTCTAGAGGGTGGGGGGCAGTGTTAACCCATATCTGCTCTTTCACTTAACTGCAGAAGAGAACCACCATAGATCCGTGGGCACACCTGTATAACACTGTAGAAGCTTGTGTTTTTCATAACTCAAAGATAGAAAATGTCCATTTGAAGCCATTTCAGCTTATGTGCTTACTCTGATTCACTTCCATAAAAATGTTCACAGACACGCAGGATATGTCATCACAAGCGCATGTACAACCTTTTTTTTTTTTGTTTTCTACCCTTACATCTCTACCAAGTATTCATGCAGAGATTCATTGCAAAGTCAGGATTTAAGGCTGCAGTCCTTTTCACATTTACCTGAGAGTAAGCCCCATTAAACATGCTGGAACATGCTCCTGAATAAATTGTGCATAGAATTGTGCTGAAGGGTGGCCATGAATATTAAGTGTCTTGGCTACCAAAGCTGGTGCAAATTTGCGGAGCACTTTGATAAAGAGAAAAAAAGGCAAAGGAATTGGAGAGATGGGAGATAGAAGAGACAGTGCATTAACAGATTTCACTTCAAGTCACTTCAAGTCACAGTATCGCCCCCTCCTTTGGACAAGTAATACAGTGACATAATAGACAAAGATAAACCACCTAAACAAAGAATCTGGAATATTGCCACATACTGGTCCCTCAATTAAAGGATAAAATTGCAAGAAACTGTTCACATTTCAGCTATACCTCAGCTGGATTTTTGGGTCAGTAAATTAAGCCAAGGGGTTTCTTCTCTCTGTGTACAACAGGTGCACTGTGCTGATAGTGTTATCTGCCTTAGTACTAATGGGACTTAGGCTGTGATCATAAACGTGCTTACCCATGAGTACGTCCCATTGAGATAAATGGGACTTGATCACATGTGTCTACAATCACAGCTTGAATCACATAGCTTTTCCTCATGGATGCTAAATAGACCAGTCATAAAAAAAGTAGTTACAGGTGTTCGCTTTTCTTTTTTCCTTCTCAGGTGTCTCTTCTTGGGGACACATATCTGCCCATTTAATCGTAAATATAAGAATATAGATACCATGGCAAAGTGCTCAAATTTAAGTGCCGTGAAATAATTTCTGAAGATACCTTGTGTGAAATGGGGCCTTTCATGTCCATTTTTAGCCTTTACTGGCCTTGTTTACACTAGTTTAATTCTTGCTGTGGACCATTTATATTACCTGGTGGTACATTACTGACTTAACTGCTGGCATCTTTCAGTCTGTAGAAGCAAAGACTGTATATTTTTCTTCCTTTTTTGTGTGTGTAAGTGATGAATGAATGGACATGAATAGCATATCAAAAATTTGTTTAGACAGGTACATTGAAATTAAGTTTCCATACTCTGTAACATTACAGTACCCTGATGTGGGAGTCCTGATGTGTACCCAGTACCCTGATGTGTGAAAATTCAATATATCAAAGTAATATTGAATTTGTATGACATTTTAAAAAATAGCTAACATTCTCAATGACTACTTTGAGAAAACGTAACATCTATAGCTCAGATGACTGTTGAGACACACCAGCCAAAATCTCTGCTGCACAGTACCTATTTTTTCCTCCAGCGCTCTCGCTCGAAAAAGTCCTGAATTCATATTTCAGACATGCTCACTCTTTGGCAGGACTATTGAGTGGGACAGACAGACAAAATTATGGGACAATTGTCGCATATGTGATCAGTAGTTCACTTGAACAATATTACGAAGTGCAAAACTGTATTATCCATATGCACAAACATATGCCAGTAAATTCAATGTATGTGAAGAGAGGAAATTCAGTTTGTATATATATAACTCATTTAAGATATCTAATAGGAAGTTGGTGATGCAAGATTTGTTGGAGACAAAATGTTCTGAGATGGAGATGTAAAACTGTGTTGTTTCAGCATGTAGATAATGGTGAAGGGAAATGGTTTGATGAGACCATGAGTATAGGCAGAATAGTTGGGGAGGCCTTGAGGGTTGGGACCAGGGCAAGTCTATGAGTTGTGATTAGAAGAAGTTAAATGCTTTCCATTCAAAAACTCCTAATTCATGCTATTCCTTGTCTGTGTTTTTTTTTTCTTTCCAGTCCAAGTAATTTTTAAAGTGATGTTTTACATTGCTTAACATTATCTATTTGTTTGTTGCTGTTGTGTAGGCAGCAAATAAATCATGAGCTTTTGTGGGATTTTAAATTCATCCCAAGAGTGAAAAACTGGCATCAAGGCCTTCTCAAGAGGGATTAATTTCTTGTCTCTTTCAGGAATCCTCTGGGCATTAGCTTTATACATGATCAAAATGTGCTTTATTTTATATTCTTTAAATTAGTATTTCTATCTTCATGGAATGGAATAGGAAAGAGTTGCAGTGTGTGACTATGTGTCAATGATGAACTTATTGGCAGTGGTTTAATTTGGCAGAGTGGAAAGCTAGCCTTTTAAAGAAAAAGAGGGAGATGGGTTACTACAACACAGCCAATATTCCTAAGCAATGTATGGGTTAAATAAAACCAGAGGGCAAAACCTCCCTGATCTGTCTGAAAGTTTTTATTCTATTCCCCTTTCCCAACACTCTTCTAGTTTGGAGTCTACGGATAAATGCCAGACCATAAACATCCCAACCATTCAATCGTTGCTTCTCTGGACGCTGTCAAGTCATCACCTTTCTTTCATTTGACTCACTCTGTCTTCATGGATCACTGCATGTTTGCATGTGTGTGTCAAGCAGAAGGGCACAGCAGCAAACGGATCACCCTCAGAGGCTTAACTTTCCAAGTCCAGAGCACTGGCAGTCTTTGCGAGTCCATCTCTGTAACCCCTCATGTATACTCAGCTTGGGCCTTGTAGGTATTACGATGAGTCTGTCGGCGTAGGCATCAAGAGACGCATTCACTTTGTGAGTGATTTTTTGCAAATGTAAAACCACTGACTTTTTAGTGGACACATTGAAGACTTGAAAGTGGTCTCTCTTTCAATGGAAGCAGTTAGTGTGTGTGTGGTGGTATGTACATGCAGATTTCTCTGTAAGTGCATTAATACTGAATGAACAGTAAATGGTCATCAACCAAATGGCTTAAATATTTACTGAGATAGTCTCCCTTTCACAGAACCGAAATTTTAATCTGGCTGTGCCTATTGCCCCATTAATTTAAGAGGGTATTTAGTGTTATGCTTTTGTGGTTACCTGATTGCAAGATGCACCCTAGATCAAAGAGTCAAAAGTAATTTTTTAATGTGCATTTTTTTCAGAGAATACCCTTTCTAGCCTTCTAAATAATGCATGTGAGAAGGCATCAGAAATTTACTTTTGTGAGTGCGCATCAGAATTTTACTTTTGTAAGTGTTGAAGTATAATTAAAGTAATCTCCCTGAAAAGATTTAGTGCCACTGACTTATTCACTATTTCTACAGACGAAGAAAAGTTGCTACCTGTACAAGAGTGCTCTCGTATCCACTGGGGTTCTGATCTGGAACCCCCCACTGTTAAGTGAAATCACTGATGATATGGACTGGTGCCTTTCTCTTCTATGATTGAAGGTTGATCTGCTCTCCATCACTGGAGTTTCCTCTGAACACAGTAGAAACCATGGACATCCCTTTATGACCTTTGCCAAGCTCAGACAAAGCCACATTGACAAAAGCAACTGATTTTATAATGTCTTATCAAGCATTGCGAGGCCCAGGGGAGCCTGATGGGTATATAGTGGACAACACATTAGCTCCACTACATTGTTGTGTGCAGTGGTGGGCTCCAGCAGGTTCACACCTACTCTATAGAACCGGTTGTTAACAAGAGACAGGACATATAAAGTTTAAAAATAGCCATTTAAAAGTGGCTGCCAGATGGGCATAGAACTGGTTGTTAATGTCTATCAATCCCATCACTGGTTGGGTGGAAAGTTAAGTAGGATTGATCTGTCAGTCTCATACCCCTGACTCTAGGATTACTGCATTCACACTGAATCCGTGTAATGAAGAGCTCAGTACATTTTTGAGAATGTTCTAATCCCTCTTCCACACAGCCTTGCTGGATCATATGGAAAGTACTCACAGCAGTACCACCCCGTTGGTAGGAACAAAAAATTCTGGCATGGTTTTCCATGCCATTTGGCAGACCTTGTGTAAATTGGATTTAGACATTCTTGCAGCTGTAACCATCTCCCAGCACCACTTGGATATGATTTTCTGTGGCAGCTACATGGCAAGAAGAATATTTGAATCAGAAATGTGTGATGCCTTCACACCAGAATGTGATTCAACATAGACATGCAACCTTATAGCATTTTAATCTTGCTCTAAACCTGTAGAATTTGCTAAAATGTCTTTTTCACACTCATGATAAATATGGAAATACTTTTCTCCAGTAAATTTTTCTGTTAATTTTCTAATGAAGAGTGAAACTAAACACAGAAAATGTTGTTCAACAATTAATTGACAAACTAACATTCAAACAGATCCCGTGCTTCCATTTCAAAGTTATTTTCCGTAGCAATCTTACATTTTGCAAAAGTAATTGATATATTCTTATCTCTCTGTTAAATCAAACTAAATTTATGAAGAAAAGGCAAAGCAAATTTCCACAGTTTTGCATTTATGACCTTTATTTTAGACAGCTTTAACTTGGTTTTCAGGATTTTTTTTTCCCTGGCAAGGAAACAGAGATTGTAATTCTTTGGTAATTGATTCATTTGAGAGAGGAAATTAATGATGAACATGAAGAATTAGAAAGTATTGGTTTCTTGTTTATAGGTTCAGTAAGGCAGGGAAAATTTAAAAGAGCAATAACCTTGGACATTTTTCAGCAATCATATTCTGGAGAGGAGAGTGGAAGAGAAGAGTTTGAAATATAATATGTTGATGTGTTTGTGCTACATATGAATGCAATTTTATACAAAAAAAGGAAAATTCCTTTTGCTTTTTTGTGGTATGCACAGAAAACATGAAATTTAAAGAGCCACAATCCATTAACCGCTAAGTTCCAACAATAGTTTCTGGAACACCAAAAGCACCTTTTACAATAATAATTATGAAATGTGAAGTAATAGCAAACAGGTTTGCATTCACCATAATGATTAGATAACTAGGGGAAAAGCAGCAATTATGTGTTCCTGGACCCCTTTGGAGGTGGTAAGCACAAAAAGCTTATGTGTGTAAGCTGTGTATTATTACAAACATACCACCTGATATTTACTTTGCACTTAAAAGTTTGAATGGTCTGGCTAAGAGAAATAAGCAATTTAATACATGTTTTGAAGTGCATTAAAATGTATACAGGACAAATCTCTTATTTTATAGCCTTTCAGCAAAGAAATTGCTCTGCAGGTGTGAGTTATAATAAATTTGCATAATATTTACATGGGGTTTCTATTGTGCTTGTTCATTTCCCTTATGCCTGAAACTTCACCATTATGTGTCCCTTGGGAAAGGGTGTGGGATATTATGGGTTTGAGAAAGGAACAATACACGTGTAATCATCGTGAGAGTGAGAATACATACAAATATTGAGCTACTGTTAATGTTGAGTGAAGCCACAAGATACCCTTGCCTTGGGTATTTGTACGTGGATGTAGGATGCATCAGAGAAGGAATGGGATTTCTTGCATCTGTTATGTCAGATCTGCATGTGTTCTGTTTTTTAAAAAACCATATAGTCTAAGGAAAAAAACTCAGGACTTAAGATTTTGAAAAGCAATTTTCTAGTTCTCATGGAACTAGATGAAATTGGGAGGAATAATAGAAGATTTGTACAGGTCATGGGAGAAAACCTCATCATCCATCTCACAGTGGCATAACAAATGATCTCAATTAGACAAATGTATGCACACCATACTCAGGTTGTAGAACAGATTTTCTTAGAGCCGAATCCTTGAACTTTTTTGCATAATGTACACACACTGTCTTGGCAACATATATAGGTAAACATTTATTTTTGTGCTTTCTCGATGAAAGATTCTGTTGAAAACCTGATCAAACATGTAATTTTGGATTAGCAAGGAAGTTGCAAAGCACAGAGTAGGTAGCATAAAGTCACCAACTGAGGAGGATCTTATTTCATGTTTCCACCATTACTAGCATGTTGTCACCACTGTGGGAATATAGTAGTTAAATGTTCATGGAATAAGAATCCTCTTAAGTCCCAGCTGTAAAATCTCTCTGTTGGGAATAGAAGTATTTACCATGCTGCTTACATTCTGACCCCAAACTCCATCCTGTATTCATTTTCAGTGGTTGTAACCTTGATGGGGACTGGAATAGGCTTATAGACTTTTATGTGATAAATATCATCTCTTAGCTGTTTAACATAATTCTGTTGTTAACTCCCGCCATGCATGCCATAACTTTTGTGCACATAGTTTTAAAAGTTCATAATAATGAAGTGCATTTTTACTTACAGTGCATTTTAGAATACTTTCTTGCCTCAACGGTGTCAAATAACCTCTTGCTTAAAAACTCCCATAAGGAAGAGACACATCCAATTTTTTCTGGATTTGTCTGATATTGTATTGTCCCAGTTACATCTTGCAGCTAAATAATGGTTTAATGGTTGAGTCTACAAAATGGGATTTTTCCTTCCCTCTCCATATGCTTTAATTCTCTCCATCTCTTTCTCGTTTGCAAATGGCCTGTTTTGATGTTCATATCACACAAAATTGTTTGCCTACCAAACAGCATCTACTATGATGTTTTTGAAAAAGTTCATCAAGAGGTTCAAGGCACTTATTCCAACAGGTCCTAACAACAGTTTTAAACACAATATAATACGTTCTTCACAGGAGTGACTTTATCAGCATTTTTCTTCTTCTAAAACAAGCTGCACACACTTGCATTAGTTCCTAATGTAACCAGGTTCTTAGGTGATTTTTCACAGCACATGTCTACTTATAAGTAAGTTTCATTTTGGTCAATAAGCTTTACACCCAAGTACATTTGTATTGATTGCAGTCTTAGTTAGGACAAGCAAAAGATTAGTTCTTAAATGTTGACCTGCAAATATTTTTGAATCTTTCAGTGGAGCTGTTTTCTTCACTTACTTGCTAATGTATTGATGAAAAAAAATCTTGCCTTTCCTTATCAAACAGAAATTTCAACGTGGCTTACAGCATTACAGTAAAATGATACAAAATAAGCATCACAATATCAGAGTAATTGGGCAAACAACCTTATAAACACTGATCATGCTTGTTGGAATACATTTTTTGTGCCAGAGATTTTTTTGTGCTACTGTTTTCTGTATGACAATCAAGAAATCTGCTTTAGCAAGTGGTTTCCTCTGATGAACAAATCTTTATTTCTGCATATTTTGCAACTTTTTTCTCTTGTCACTCATGCAAAGGATAAAACACTGCCAAGTAAACTGGAAGGGAACCCGTTCATTGCAGAAGAAAATACCCTGTCACTTCATTAGGCAATTATTTATCAAATTGAAGTCTTAAAGGGTGTCTAAATTATTATTTTATAGATGTGTATATTTGTGAAGCTGATTGAAGAAAAGGAAGGTCTGATTTGCAGTCGCAAATGTTACATGGTACCACTTTGCTATCTTATTTCCTCAGCACCCCAAAGACTGAGCTCTTTTCAATTCTTTAATTCAAATGACTTTGGTATGTTATTACTTAACCTTTAGACTTTTCCTCTACATTTCTGCAAACATAAAAGTTCTATATTTAGACCCACCCTTAGGAGTCTAGCATCAGTAAATGCATTTGTGAGCTGGGGGCTGTAACAAGGCTGTAAGTGTTGTGAAGTAAATAAGCTATTAAGCCATGCATTGTGATAATATATACTTTTAGACCATATCATTATTTTCTCATTGCCCTATGTTTTTATTATTATTATATGGAGAGAACTGCTTTTTTCTTCACTTCTCAAAGAATGTACGTTAAATCATGTAAGAGAATGATTGCCATGGCTAATGTAATGTTTAAATTGGGATTTGATTGCTAGCTAAACTTCCCGAAAAATATTAGCATCATAAAAGCACAGCTATGCATTAATTAAAATGATGGTAAGATGTAGATTCTCTTAAATTATCCTATTTTTATGTGGAGCAAAGCAAAGGAAAAAAGACTGCTTTGTTTACCAAATTGCACTTTAAATAAATGTCTGCTATTTCAGTATGTACTTTGGATGATACTGGTGTGTGTGTGTGTGTGTGTGTTTTACAAAAGGATCCTGGGAGAAGGCTGATACAGTGTATTAACTAACATGCTGTGCCCAAATTACTATATCTTTGATGCTTTCCGAGTGCTGAAGATCCAGTTGGAGCAAACTGGGTTGGTTTGTAAGAACTTGGATCAAGTTATGCAGCAGGACTGGAAATCTCCTTGAATGCTTGTGTTGCAAGTGGACAAAGACATAGTTTCAGCGCATTTATTAGGCCCCTGCTGTAGGAGCAAGGAACAATAAACCATCTTTTTTAAGTTAAGAGATTTTGGAACAAGTTCCTCTAATAAATCCTAGGTTAAAAAAGAGGAGAACGTGCTATAGCTCCGAAGTTGTTTATTCATCTGGAATGTATTAGGATCCTGATTAATAAGAAAACATCTGCAGTTTTACATAAAAAGCAGTGAGGACAGTTTGGCAATTGGAAATGGAAAAGGAAAAAGAAAAAGCCAGATCTTCTGTGATATTGGTTTCCAGCTTTTATTTTTGCTGATTATTGCTGGAGGTATTAGTCCTTTCGAAAGCAACTACGAAGAGGAGAATTGATACTGGGGATGGAGTGGGGAGCTGGTATGGAGCAAGAAGGATGGCCAGCCCATATTGCCCTCCCCTGAAAAAAATTAGTCTCTGGAGAAGATAATATTTATGCATCCCTCACCGGTCTGTTTGCAGCTACATGCCAATAAACCCCTTCCCTTTCCATCCCTCTCTGCCAGCAAACCCCATCCCCTAAGTCTCTGCCAACAAACCCCATCCCCTCCTGTCTCTGAAGACTCCAAAGGGGAGGGAGAAAGTCCACAGCATTCATTCCTGCTGGATTGCAGCTCCCTTGGGGAGACTTTTCCCCTTCTGCTTGAACTTCCTCAGCTGACATCCAGTTGGATCTGCTGTTAGAGGAGGACTCTAAGGTTCTTTCCTGCTTGCACAATCATCTTCAAGGCAGGTCATTTCTTCCTAATGTTCAGCTCAGTATCCAGATGAGGCTTTAAATACTGGGATCATTCATGTTCCTAATGTAGCATATGTACCTCTTCTTTTCCATTCATTTTTTTCTTCGGCATGACCTTTCTCTTGTATTCTTTTCCTTTGTATTCACTGATGTGAATACATCAGTGTATTGTATTGTATTGTCTTCAGAAGTGTGTGTGTGTTTTTAGTGAGCTTTTCTAAGTCAATGAAAGATAAATCTGAGCATCCCTGAGGTTAAGGAAAACAGGTAGAAAGCTTAGCTAGTGGTCTCTCTTCTGATCTCAGCTCTGAGATAAAGGCAGACTTAAGGGCCACTTTACATGTGACTTCGTTTATATATATATCGAAGGTCTGTTAAGTGCAACAAATGTGTATTTACAAACACATGCAGTACAGACATGCATCTCAGTTAGACAAGAGTGGTTGCATTTGCCTGCAGAAACCGCACTCTGTAATGTGTGAAGTGGTCCTAAAAGGAATGGTAATATGTGACCTAGCATTTTGATGCCAACGCTGGGCTCCAAAAAGGATCTTGTTGTCTTGACTTTCAGGAAACCATATAGCTAAGTGAAAATCAAGAACCTTTTAACTGCAGCTACCTGGAAGCTTTTTTAAAATATAAACTTCAGAACAGTGAAGTTACTAGCTAGTCAGGGGATTGATCATGTATGTGTTTCCCATGGAATCTGCAGCCCTCTGAAGGACTCAGTTGGTTGTCCAGACTCAGAACTTACCTGAATATTAAATAAAGTCTATAAATAAAAGTCAATAAAAACATGCAAAGCTGTTGCCTAAGTATGACATAGGTTTGACAACAAATGGAGTTTAATTAGTTGAATTTGACAGATTTGTGGCCCAATATTAATAACTGCCTATGCTAGTAGAACATGAGTTCCACTGGCATACACTGTTGGAAAAGTACCATAAAGTGCTTCATGATAGCTCAAGGCCCAGATGTGCCATTGGGAGGCCTGCTTACCCTACAATCCAGAGTAACTACGGGAGCACATAAGAGACTTTACGTGTACCCGTATTTACTGCACCACCTAGTGAAAACCTATGGGAAATTCATATTGCAATCCAGAGCAAATTGTTCTTACATCGGAGCAAGGACTCCCCGTAGTTACTCTGGATTGTGCCCTAAGTTAGGTAAACACAGCACAGGGATGGGGAAGGGTTAAATAGGGTAGTGATGTAGGAGATGGGCAGGTAAGGCTTGGAAGGGGTGGGGAAAACTGGCACATGCTTTATCCCAACAGCCTCCTGGGCCTTATTTACCTGCATGAATCAATGCTGGCTCAGATCAGATTTTACCTGCTGTGACTACTGGGGCTTATCCCAAGGCAAGGGGACAAATGTCTCCTTATGCTGAGGAGACCATAGGCTGCCAAGATATAGTGGGATGGAGCTGGTTGGCACAACATTGAATCACTGTGCAGGGTTTTACGTTGGATTGGGATGTTGGTATAGCATAGGACTTAATCTGTTCTATTTATGCTGTATGTCAGAGTATTTTTTTCTTTAATCTGTTATGCAGTACTCCATCTTTGCATATTTCATAGTCTTTGCATCTTTAATATTTCATAGTCAATCCATAGTCAATAAACCAGACAATCCAAATCAAAATTGACTTTTAAAATTTTTGGCTTTTAAAAAGTTTGATTAGTGTGTATTGGCACATATAGTACAATTGAGTTACATTCCAGAGACTACCTCTGTGAAGGAACTTTTGAAATATAGATTCCTTTCACACTTAGAGAATATCTATCATGGATTTTTTTGAAGTCATATCTCATCAATTTAGCACAAGTTTTCTGAAACTATTCCAAATGTCAGAAACTATTGCTCTTTAACTGAAAATGGCACCTTATTTCACTATCTTGCGTTCTATGTATTAAGTACTGAATTTAGAACTGAGCACCAAATTTCCTAATTCCAAACAGTAATTCTGTAAAGACATGTGGTGGATCAAAAAGGTCTACCAAACCTTGGGAGTAAGCCATTGGTTCTGGTAATTAGATAATAATCTGTTCTGGCTAGAAAGTTGTCTTCATTTCATTATGTTAGGCTACCATCCTGTCTACACTTTCCTGGGAGTAAGCCCCATTGACAATCATGGGACTTCTGAGTAGACATATATAGGATTTGGCTCTTATGGAGCAATTCTAAGAAATTTAGTCTGGCCTAATTTCTGGAGAAATTAGTGTTCATTTGTAAATTGATTAGGCATACTAGTAAATGAAAGTTATTTTATAAATGCAGAGTGTCACAGATTAATTGTTTAAGAAGCTGGCAATTTGACTGGCTAGAAACATTATCACTGGTTTTTAATTAATGCCAAGATAGTTCTCTAGCAATTCATCAGTGATCTATTCAACAAGAAGCAAATTCTTTCCCCAAATTACGTATTAGGAACATGGAGAAACAATCCTGTAAAAATGAGATGAATTAAAGAAGAGCTGATAGATCCCAAACTGTGAATAGTTATAAAGTATTTAGTTATGAAACTCCATCTTTAGAGGCAGTTGCATCTTCCCTGGCAGTTTCACATGTTTTCAGGTTTGTGACTTATTTATGGTACCACAAAATGCACCATAATAACCAAAATACAATTGTGAGACATTGCAAGTTTGTGAAACCATATACAGTATGTTAATTTTAAGCATATTTAGCAAGGCATTTTATAAATTACACTGGAGACAAACTGCTAACTAGGCAAAGAAGCAACTTCTTAAGTGGAGCTCCTGTAGCAGGAGAAGATCTCTTTTGAGACAGGGAGCCATTTGATTTTGGGCTCAATCCTAACCAGTTTATACCAGCATCAGCGCTGTGGGTGGCGCAAGTGTTAAGACACTGTGCCTGTTAACCAGCAGGCCCAGGTTCGAGACCCATGTTGGCACCACAAGACAGGGTGAGCTCCTGTCCTTAGCCCAGCTCTGCGACGCCAGCTGGATCCAATCGTATTGGCTCTGCCTTTCCATTGCACTAATTTAGTGGTGTGGAGAGGGGGGATTTGCTGCTTGGGTGACAGCCTATCCTCCATAACAATCTAACCCAGGCTTTCATGCTTTGCATGCAGCGTATGCAGCGCCAAGCACGAAACCATAGTCTTTCAAGACTGACGGAGGCCTGCTTTATACCAGCATAACTCACCTGGCATATCTTCCTATGGTGGTGTGGGGAGGTTGGTGTATGACTGTGCACTGGCCTAACCAGCTAAGGAGAAGAGCCTTATGGCATTTTTGTATCATCCCCAGGGCAGCACGCGACTTATGCCAACATAATTGGAGTTTACCATTGCAGCCTTTGTCTGTAAATCACTTTGTGTTGAAAAGAGGTACTAAAATACTTTTAATATATGAATATGAATATGTTTATATAGGTTATGTCACAAACACAGTGCAAAGATGTATGCCATATCCAAACACATTTTCTGAATGTTGTCAACCATTTTACTGTCAACCATTTTATTATTCTTGTATCTAAAGCGGTAAAAAGTTTTATTTTTTATTATAAAAACAGTGTTAAAGAAGGTGGCTCAGAAAAGCTGACAATCTATTTTCACAGACAGTCCCTTGTATTAGAATTTTTGAAAAGTTGAAAGTTTTGAAAAGTAGGAAGAGATTCTGAGCATACCCACTTAGCAACTATTCACTCCATGGGGTGGTACATGATGACATGAAAACAAGGATATGTTGAAGACTTGGAAACAAAAGCCAAGTCTTCCCAAGAATAAAAACCAGAGCCAAGGGTAGGTTTTCAACGCCATTCCATTCTCTAAATAGAAAGCTAGGAGCATACCACCAGCAGCACTATGACTGCTGTTTCATGCCAAGAGTGTCCTCAGCCTTCTACAGAAAGCCCTAAATGCGATCAGTGTACATATTCTTGCTGCATGAGTTGGAAGGCCAAGTTTAATAGAAAAAAACTCAAACAGTGCTCGTTTTAATGAACCATTGTTTAAAGTAGGGTGACCTTATGACATAACTAAAAAAGAGGACAAGGCCCCCCAAATATAAGAAACACAAGGAAAATGTAGGACATGATAACTAAAGTTAAAAACTTTCATATATATTGCTTTCATGCAATATGCTTAATTTAATATAAACACTATAATTTAGACACTGAATTTAAATACTGAATTTAAAACTATTTAAAACTATTACATATTATTTCTTACATATATGGTTACCCTCAGTGGTGGGCTCCAGCAGGTTCGCACCTACTCTGTAGAACCGGTTGTTAACAAGAGATAGTCAATATAAAGTTTAAAAATATCCATTTAAAAGTGGCTGCCAGATGGGCAGAGAACCGGTTGTTAATTTATTTGAAGCCCATCACTGGTTACCCTGGTTTTAAAGTAGCATGAGGAACAATATGAGACTGTCCATAATCTCATGGACCTTAAGTTTTAGAAGTATACAGTAGGCTGATGACTATAACAGTTTATTTTTCCAAAACTTGCTTGTTCAAGATCAAGACAATCTATTTTAACAGTAGCTGTTTTTAAAGTGGTAAGTAGTATTGTCCTACATGTCTCACTATGGCAGTTTTTTGCATTCTACCACTTGTTGTTCTGTCATCACTTTTGAAGTCAATATGTCATCTACATCTCTTATTTCTGTGGTTGTGGATGTTATTTCATATCATTTTATGCTCACAACAACCCTTTAGGTAGGTTATTCTGAGTGACATGGATCAGCCAAGGAATTTCATGGCTAACTGAGGAAGTGAACCTAGGTGTCACAGGTCCTAATCTTCCACTCTATACCACACTGACATTGACACTTTTTCTGTTTTTGATGTCATTATTGCTCTTTCTGCATTTTCTTTGCTACATGAGAGCTTCTATAGTGTGTTTTTTCTGCTCCTTGGGCCACATATGATAATATATTTCAAGTCTCTCCCTCTGCCAGCAAATCTCCAGTTTCTAGAGCCTATAGAAGGTCAGAATTCATCCAGTACAATGATCTGCTCTTTCGGATCTGGGCATGGATTTGTACTACCGTTGCTCATGCCATTGTTTTGGTTGAGGCTCTGCCCCTGTTAGTTCAAGCTTCCCTTGAAACAGATCCAGAGACCAGAACAGGTGCAGAATGTGGCTTTTGTCTTTCCAAGATAGGAGCAACAAGGATATTTGGAATCTGATATGTCAGAAAATACAATTCAAGGCCTCTGAGTATTAAAGCTTTCAAATTCTACATCCACGTTTGTGCAGGGTTGGGTCCTGCTGCTTGTCCCTCCCTGGTAGTCACTGTCACCTGGGTCAGGTCTGGCCTGATCAGGAACAGGCCAGGGGCAAGTTTGTCTTGTTCGCAGTGATGTAGCTCCCTCCCTGAGGTGAGCTGCCAGAGCCCCTTGCTGGCTGCCTCCAAGGCATGCTCCAAGTCCTGTTTATTTCACTTAGCCTATCCTTGACTGATTTATGAGTTTCCTCCCTTTGTTTTTGTATCTGCTACCCTTTTGTTTTTCTCCATCCTCAAACTGGTTGGCAAATTTTGGGAGGGCAATAGTGAGTGGAGTCTTGTAAAATTACATTTTGCAAAAGGAGGGGTATTTGTGTTCTTCAGCACTGTGGGACTTCATTGAAAATCGCCAGAGCTGGAAGGCCATTGCTAATTTGCACATTTGTAACAAATATGTATTAGGCCTATATCCTAAAATGAAATTAAGCCCCTTGCTCTGGAGCAGTTAAGATAACTTTCCGTAAGGTAACACTAACTGCTTTGGATTTAGCCCTAAATCTAACTTGCACACAGTTTTCAGGAGAGTAACTAGATTTAGATCCTGAAAAAACATGACTGATGGCAAATTGTTAATTGTAAAATAGCAATTTACAATTAAACACGGTAATTGCTGAAAATACCCAAGTTGAGCTGGTTTGTGATTTCTTTAAAAACAGAGAGGTGAATCTCCTTACTTTCACAACCATTAGCTGTTTCACAGCTTAGAACTTTTTCCATGCAAATGATTACTGATGTATCTTGCAATTTCCTAATCTGCATGACAAGTCACAAAAACTTTGCATATTATGGTAAACATGCATTTTTCCTACATAGGCGAATAAGCTGAGGATTCTTAGGATTCATTGCTTGCACAGATGTGTCTTGGGAACACATGCTGCCACAAATTGCCTACTGCCAGAGAAGGACTTTGATTGTGCTGTTTCTTTGTTTTTCCAGTTGTTTTTATTTGCTTCTTTTATTTGCATTTTTGGTAATATACTTTTTGTGCATTTCTTGTGTCACTGATAGTTTTATCAGTGGCTTAAGAAAGGCTGTGCTTTCAGATCACCTCTGATTTAAGCTATCTTCACTTCCACAGTCCAACTAAAATTACAATTGCTAATGCCTGTCGAAAACTGTGATGCACGATCCTCCAAAGGATCATCCAGTAACATGCTTCCAAATAGCCACAAGTTTGTTAAAAACAAAAGCCATAGTCATGGATATAGATAAGCAAGCATTTTATCATTTCATATAATCAGGTTATTTCATAGAAGTCTATCGTTGAAAACACACATGCTCTTTGTTTCAAGCAGTGCACTGCTCTATCACCAAGTTACAGTAAATGCCTGTCTCCTCAAGCTGGCCTTTGCAGTTCTTTTTTTAATAAAAAGAAGTTCCATTCTTATATAGTCAACAAGAAATACAACCTTTGCTTTACCTAATAGGCAAACTGTTATTTATTTTCAGCAGTAGATCAAGCATTTGCACACTGCTGTGGGGAATGGTGAAATCCAGTGTCAACAAAATGTAATTCAGAATGAGTGCAGTGTCAGGAAATTTTGTACAACAGATAATAAATAGTGGAAACAAGAAAGGATTAATATTGCATGAAACTTTGACAAGGTAGTTACAGCCGCATCCACAACAGACCTGTGTAGAGGAATAGGACGACACAACAAACAATACTAGTAGACTTGTCCTGTATCAGTCTGTCTCTGGTCACTTTGGAGAAACTGTAACAATATCGTAATGTGAGCTGAGACCTATTTTTTATCTGTTAGCTAATAGGATGAACATGTTCTATGATACATTTGTGTTTTGTTCCTGAATTATATTTAACCCATTTCTGCCTGATCCACAGGTGTGCACATTTGGTCCCTGTTGAGAATATGCAGTGTTGGGTGGAAATAGCTTAACCATCTAATTCCTAAGTCCTATGATCTTAACTCCTATTCTATTACATCAAGGCACACTACTAGATTTTTTAACCATTGAAAAGGCACACCATGCTGCTACTGGGATGATCAAATCCTTTAATTTCCCTACAATAAATGATCATCCCCCAAACCCCATGCAGACTACTCACGGCACATCAGTAGGCCATGGAACAGTGGTTGAAAATTGCTGAGCTAGAACATTATACCACATTATTCTTCTCCACACACTTTGTTCCCCTCATCATTTTTGGATTAAGAGAAGAAGAGGAACACTTGAGATGAGCAGGAAGATAAAGCAACTCCTACCAGTTCGCTACTTGAGGTAACTGGTTTAGTCAGTCTCACTGATCAAGCCTTGCTTCAGGTAATAATTTCCCACCATTTTCTCAGTATGCAGTCAGACTGGATGGGTTTCAATCTGCACTCTCCATGGCTTTCCTACACCCATAAAGTAGTGACTAAAGATGGTGAATCCCATGTTCAACAATATTCAGGAGCTATGCTTTGGATGCAGTTTCCTACATCTGGTAAGAGTTGTATGGAGCAGATGGGGATGGGGTGATGGAGCCCAATAATTGTCTCCAAATTTATTGTTGAAGTCAGAAAAGCAGTACTGGAATTATCCCTCTGAATATAACCTCCTTGGTAAAGAGAAACCTGGCTGAATGGCTAGAGTTAACATGATATATTTTTGGTATGGGTTTGATCATAGAAAAGGAGACCTGCACCTTCCCCAGAGGGTTCGGAGTCAGGTTTTGGACCAGTTTTCCAAATGAGTTGCTGCTATTAAGTGTGGTAAATCACTGATTTACCAAGTTGTAAAGGATCTAATGGATTATAAAACACCCAAAGCAGATGCCTTTCCAAACACCTGCACTTAGCATCTGGAGTTTCACCTTAATAGTTATTCTACATCTGGTTCCCTGTATTAATAGTTCAGGCTGGAATCCAAAAAACTGTGTGACTATTTCCACATGTTTGGGTGTGTGGAGGTTGGTAGTGTGCTTCTCAAAATGCAACCCTCAAGTAAGGTGGCAAAGAACCACTGAAATGGAGGGTCCTTGCAATAAGGTTTGCTGTATGGCTCAGTGGTTTACTGCTCAAAGAGGAATATGTCAAAATCCAACTGGAAATGCCTGAAGCTAAACTGGAGATAGATGCGTGTAGACCAACCCAGCCCCTTGGTTGAGTTGGGCAGAAAAAGTTCCGTAATTTGATTTAAACCAGAAGAAAAGCTTAGATCTGGATAGTGAGAACCAGTCCTGTGGAAATATTTAAGAATGTAGAATGATATCTTGTAGTTACTAAATCTATTGTATCTTTTGTAACATATCTGTGAGTTTATTAAGCAGCAAGAATCCTAAAAGTTAGATATCCATCACCGGAAACTGCAATTTTAAAGTATTATTAAAAATGTGGCAATTACAGCAACTGGCCTTGTGAAACAATAACATATTAATCAGTTGAATGATCCACAGGAATCAGCGTTGTCTTCCAATATGGGTGCTTGTGTGTGTATTAATCAGTGTGATGAACCAACTCATCTTCAAATGAAACAAGTCTGCTTAGAATTTGAAAAGTGATAATGAAAGAGAAAATTATTCTGAAAGTGTTTTGGAATAATAGCTTTGAACAGCTCAACAGTTAAGCCTATGGATTCAAGTAACCTGACTAAAAAATCCCTGTGGTCTTTTCCTTTTTGCCATTTTTCCAAATTATCCCAAAGTTAAATACTTAAAGCTCCGATCCTGGTTTGGACCTCCACCATTTGGAACTAGTATTCCAGATGTGTGAGATCCTTTACTGCTGACATACCATTTTCTGCAGCCTGGCTGTTTTCGGTGTGCCAGAACCATTGCTATAACCCTTGCCATTTCTAAGTCAGTATTCCAAATATGAGATAACTTCCTATGGAAGAATCAAAGGCATGTTCATATACAAGTTACTTACATTTGTATTGATATGTATGTATTGCAAAATGCACAAGCAGAAAATTGCAGAGTTGCAACTACAATTTAATTAAGGACTTAGGCAGCAATCCTGAAGTACACTTGTGCAAGCCTATCTGGCACTGTGCTGATGCAATGCCAGATAGGCCAGTCTAGCTGCACCAGAAAAGGACCTGGGATGGTGCAAGTCCACAAAGGGGATGTTGCGCCGGCAAAGCAACAGATGGAATGGACTAGTAATGCTAGCTTAGGTAGCACAGCAGGGGCGTGCCAGGAGCATGTTGGGGCATGGCTTAGAACAGTGCAGTTAGGCCATATCTAGACCCCATCCCCAAGGCAGGTCCTGCAACTTGTGCCACCAGAAGAGCAGGTGCAAGTTAGAGTAGACCCAATGGGGCCCATGTAAAGTGAATGTAAAAATGGAAGTGATGGCAAAAACTAGTTCAAGTTTGGCCTAAGTGCAAGCCCTGCCTGTCAAATTCAGGATACGGTCCAACTCCAACTGCCCATCCTCTTGCACCCACCCTATGCTATGTAGTTTCCATGAACCACATGACAACAGTGGATGTTGGCGTTGCCAGCTTTTTTTGGTCCTGTCCCCCATTTATCTTGGGTGCCCTACATTTATGGGGTGTTGCTCTCTTCCTTTCACAGTTCTGGCATCTGGTCCCACAGACAGTCATGCCCTTTCCATCAGAAAGGACGGAGCTGTGACTGGCTGTCAGGGTCTCCTGGGCTTTTTCATATCGCAGGCAGGGTGCAGGCACTACAGCTGTTCCTTGTTGAGTGTGATCTGAGGCAGGTCTCCTTGGGAGCAAGCCCTCCCCAGATGCTACTGACTTGGTCTCTGGTGAGCATGCCTGGAATAGCAGACTTGTGCTGCTACTGCCTCAGCAGCAGTTCGGCCAGCTTAGAGGCCCCCTATGGATTTGGCCTAAGTAAAAGCAGGCCTCCATCAGTCTTGAAAGAGTATGGTATTGTGCTTGGCGCTGCATACGCTGCATGCGAAGCACGAAAACCTGGGTTGGATTGTTGTGGAGTTTAGGCTGTTACCCAAGCAGCAAATCCCCCCTCTCCACGCCACTAAATTAGTCCAATGGAAAGGCAGAGCCGATACTATTGGTTCCAGCTGCGTCGCAGAGCTGGGCTAAGGACAGGAGCTCACCCTGTCTTGTGGGGCCGACCCAGGTCCCGAACTCTGGCCTGCTGGTTAACAGGAACAGCGTCTTAACCGCTTGCGCCATCCACAGCCCATCGAGTAGCAGCTCAGGATATGGCCTACTTTAGGCTAAGCCATTCTCTCCGGCATTTTAGCTTTGTTCTGTTCAGGATCCCAGTTCAGGATAATATACAAGGATCTCCCTGTCAAATGTGTGTTACTTCCTACTTCAGTAGTGATTGCTTATTGGATAGAGGCAGGGTTTAACTATACAACATCTCAGCTATGATCATGACAACATATTTAGCGGAGGTGTGTGTGATTTCAGTCCAGCTAGGGACACCCTGAAAAATCCCAAGTATTGGATATGGAGCCCTCCCTTTATGCAAAAAATATACAGTTCTTCCTGGATCATGGCTAAAGTTTCCAGTTATTTAAAAAAGGAAGAAAACGGATTCCATCTTCGATAATATGCTGTTTTTGCGGTTTATGGTCTCAAAGCCTTTTTATAACAGGGAAAGATGTGCAAAGGCTGTGCCAGAAAAGATCCTTCATTCGTAGAGCTGGTGGTTGACACAGGCTATTGAGCCCTTACAATAGAATTGTTTGTCTTCTGGTTTTAGATGGCTTTCATTTCTCCAAATTGCTCCTTGAATAATAGAAAAAAGCAATCTGAATTTCAGTGACAGATTGGACATAACAGGTTGCAACTATTAGGTCTAATTTTACCATACTGAGAAATAAAATTGCCTAAACATAAACATCGATCACTGATGCAGTAAATTAATTTGTACAGAAAAAGTAGTTTAACTGCAGTGCACATTAAACATAGAAAATTTTCAAAATTACTGCTCTCTGAATTAATTTGTACACTTGTTTACTTGTTCAAAATGCAACGTAACTTCCCTTCTTTTTCTTATGTCCTTGTCATTAGTCATCTTTTTCAAGGCATAACAAATCACACAGTTCAGAAAATTGAATGCAAATTACTTTGAACAAGTGACAGTAGGCAAAAGTGGAGATTCTGGTTTGTCTTTGGTGGTTGTGGGGCATCCTTTAGGAGGAAATAAGATCCTCTGCTGTATTCTTAAATTTGCCTAATTAAAAATATCTCGGAGTAAAAGCAGAAACATATTTGAGCATGACTAGCTAAAAAGCCACACATATATATCTTACAAAATAGCAAAGAGCACAACTTATTTGTGTCTGCTCAGAAGTATGTACGGTACCATCAAGTTCAGAAAGTGTTGCTCCAAATGACATATTTAAAGTACAATCCTAAGCATGTCTGCTCAGCAGTCCCATTGGTTGCACTGGAATTCAGTTCTTCCATAGTAAGTGTATTTAGGATGGTGGTCTTCTCGGCAGCTGTAAAGCAGATAGAATTACTGAGGCCTTCCTTCAAGCTGGGTTTTCGTATAAGCCCTAAGACAAACATGACATTTTGATGGGCCCAAATGATGCTCTGCTAATTATTGGACAGGTAGTATATAATTTAAAGATTTGAGATTACGTTCAAATGAAGGATTAGAGAAGCTACAAACATTTTCCTAAATACCACATATTTAGATTTATCATTTAACATTCTACCCTGTTGCTCAGCGCCCTGGTTTGCAGGGATTTCATTGAGATTTAAGTGACTTCATTCAGTGACAAACTGTATGTTTGTAGTTCAGTGATTTGGGGGGGGCCTATTTTTGTTTTTACAGTGTAGCTATTGAGCCTGTAATTTCAGATGGAAGATTGGTGCTTGAATTGAGGAAGACAGGAAAAAGGACTTTCCTCCAGTGCTATTTTTTTATTTAAAGCTGAGTTCTCGAGAAAAATACATGAGCACCTCTTGCTGTAAAGGCAATGTAGGGCATAGGGAAATTCAATGAGATGCCACAGGGAGCGCATGAGATCACAAGGTACTTGCATCTTGCTGCCACTTTTCCATATCTGGCATTCTATTTACTCCCCAAATAAGACACCAGGCTGTGGCTTCGGTTCAAAGTGGACCATAATGACTAATTATTAAACTAGGAGGTTTTAAAAAGAGAGAATGAAATCTACTGTATATAATTTCCCTCCCTTACCAATATGGGGTTGGTGAAAAACTGCAATTTATGGCCAATTAAGATGATAGAAAAAAGCTCTTACCCAATGTTCCTGATGATTAGCTAATCTCAGACTACAAACCCATCATGGATTGGGTGATCTATGATCTGGGTGATCATAGAATCTGTGCTGGACATTTCCTGGAAAAGGTGTAGGGAGGTTTTAAAAAGAGAGAATAAGATCCCATATGCTTTACTGCTGAGATTCGGTCCCATCCCTTCCCTGCCCCTGGTTCTTCTAATTGAGCACCCCATCTTCTATCTTCCTGCAAACAGCCCATGCCTCTACTGCTGACTTAGTGGTATCCAGTGGCATAGCTAATGATCGTGTAGCCCAGTGCAGAGCTCAAAATGTTGCCCTGGAAGTGATGTCACAACCAGAAATGATGTCAAACCCAGGTATTTTAATTTTTTTAAAATTTCCTCTGCAACAACAAAATCAGATTTAATTAAGACAAAAATGAAAATTGTGCCCCTTATTGATTAGGGAAATTGTGATTAGGGGCAAAGAGGAATGGTTGTTCTTTCCCTGCTAAATATAAGAGGAGCACCACTCAGCAGTACCTGAATACCCAGTCAGCATGGGTAACACTATTATGAAGTATGTATATGTAAATTAGAGCTGATTCATATTAACACTTTATTTGTTCCATACAGTATCAGAATTGCATCTCATTGGCTCTCAGAGCAATCCGTATCATGGGAAGATTTTGAAATAAAATAATCCACTTTTTTCCATAGGCTTTTGTGTTTTTATTTTCTGGTTATGGTAATTGGCCATAACTTTTGATATAATCTAGATATTCCAGTGCAGTTTGTTTCTTTGCATTCTGCATAAAATTACTTTTCCAATGATATTTAACATGTTGGTATTATCCTTCACACATTTCCAGTTTTTCATAATTTTAACCCCTAGTGTCAAGCTCAAATTGTAGCCCCTCTAAAGGTTGTAGCCCAGTGCAACTGCACCCCCTGCATCCTAGCTATGCCACTGGTGGTACCTGTGGATTCAGAGAAGTTACACCCTTAGTTCCTTCACCATTTCCAGTTGCAGCCCTGTATCTTGCTATAAACCGGGTTATATATTGTGAGCATAGTAAGTTGGGCCAAGCTAATAGAACACAATGATAGCATTGGTTTTTCCCCTTCTGATATTGTAAATTCTCTTTTATTGTATGAATTGTATAAGAATTGTATTTGTATTGTGCCATGTCATAAAACAACAGCACCAGGAATTAATTGAAATTATAATTAATTTCAAGCTAGCTTTGTAATTGATATAAGCTTATGGCTACAAACCACTTACCTGGGAGTAAGTCCTATTGAATTTAATGAGTAGACATGCATAGAATTGTCTTGTCAGTTTTTTAAAATTCTTTTTTTCCTTTTAAGAGCTGAGTGTTTAAATAGTGGAACTGGATCTGCCAATACAATTCAGTTTGATAGTATCTAGTCTGCAGTTTTCAAAGACAGGAGTTTGATTCAACTACAGTTTCAGTAAGTGCCAGATTTCTGTGTCTCGAAGGGCCTGACAAGGGCATTATTCTCCAGAGAAAGAGCTGAAGCTACTTGCAAGATGATTCCTCCCCTTCTCTGCTATGCCGACACACAAAGATAATAGACAATTAACATAAGGTCTTCATTGCATTGGGAAGCCTGGGGTTATCACTAACATTAAAGCTCCTGCTGGGTGTCTAGGATAAAAAGGGGGAAAATACAGGTATAAAGCCATGTATGTGGGAAATTGGTTGGAGGAATTCCATTTTTAAGTTGCATTTCCTGATATAAGCAGCAAATTTCCATGAAAAATCAATCTGCAAATTCATGGTTGCCCGGTTCCTGTTGCATATTGATTTAATTCAATATTAATGAAAATTAATATTTCATTAATATTCAATATTAATGAAAAGATTGGAATGTCAATTAATATAATGGAATTATGTCTTGCATTAATTAAAGGTCTTGCATGCTTTTGCACATTATTGTGTTGCTTGTGTTTGTACTGCCTTTTGGGTGTTTAAAATCTGGCAGAAGGAGGGTAGAATTGTATTATTGGACCGGACCAAATGTCCAGCTACAGGACCAACCTTCTTATACACTTGATTTTTTTTATCCATCAATTTGACTCAACATGAATGGCCACTGCAAATCACAGTTTCAAAAACAGCTTTTCTTCTGTTGCTGAGAGTCAGTCATGCAAGCAGTCATTCCAACTGAGCCAGGAAAATTCAGTGGGTCCTTTGCATTTCTAATTGCTGACTGCCTCTCTACATCAGGAAGAAAAGCTGCTTTTAAACAATTGTAAGGGTATGCACTTTTTAAAAAATTGCTTTTTTTAACACACATTTTGGTATCAGCAGGGAGTCCCAAAATCAAACCTTTGGAGATTTTAAGGCATACCCTTATTCCATTAAGTGCAAGAAACCTGGAAATGGGTCTTTAAATCTATTTTTCTATTTTTTAATACACATATCTTTTTTGTCCATGGGAGGTTCTAGAAAATTATCTAGTGGATAATGAGGGACACCTGTATTTCGGTTTGTAACAGTAGTGAGCCAGGTGCTATGGGAAGCTGTTCCCTTGCTTTTATCTCCAGCATCTGAAACTTGGAACTGTAGTGGCTTGTAAACTTAGATATCCTTACATGGAAGTTTCTCATATATTATTGCTATTCTCCTGCATCCTCATTAAATGTTTGCAACAGGCCCCATGCATACAGCTATACACATAGGAACAGCACATATTCCTATTCTGGCATTCAGTTGATATGCACACATGCACACGTAGGCTGATCCTCCCAACACTTTTAGATAAACTTATTGAATTTATGGGGAACTGCAGTCAAAGGACTGTAAAATGTGCTCTTCTTGGGAATAAATGCTTTGCTCACTACATTAGGAATGCTACAGATGTGCAGTTTTCAAGCATGCATATTCAGTTGATATCACCCCTCTGACACACCCAGGAGTCGTTGCCTTTTGGTTGCCATCTCTCTTACGATACTCCACCACGGTGATCCTTCCTCACCTGGTTTCTTCTCTTCTTCTTCTTTTCTTCTCCCTGTTCTATTTCTTTTGTACCAGTTTTCCAGAGTGATGATAGAATCATGTGTTTTTGTTGGCCCCACAAGACAGGGTGAGCTCCTGTCCTTAGCCCAGCTCTGCGACACCAGCTGGATCCAATCGTATTGGCTCTGCCTTTCCATTGGACTAATTCAGTGGCATGGAGAGGGGGGGATTTGCTGCTTGGGTAACAGCCTATCCTCCATAACAATCCAACCCAGGCTTTCGTGCTTCGCATGCAGCGAATGCAGTGCCGAGCACAATACCATAGTCTTCCAAGGCTGACAGAGGCCTGCTTAAACAGGACAAAAAGACACATTTCCTGAGGTTACACAAACTGAGAGTGGAGCAGGTTAACTGTTTTTTCACTGTACCCTAACATTCGTTTTTGTGTCGCAACACTGATGTGTCAATGTAATGTACTTCTGTTGAATACCAGGTTTTCCTCTGCTATAGAGATTGGTGTGATAAGATGGCCTTAAAACGAGTAAGAAAATATGTTAAGTGCTTTGGCTGTTCAATACCCCCTGGTACCCAGAGATAAGACACCTTGAGCTACTCATAAGATTTTGGACAGGATGTAAATGAAGCAATAAAAAAATTCAAATCCAGCAGCCATTCTATTTTTCTCGCTCTCTCTCCTTTTTCCCCAATCGTGACAGCCAAAGACTTAATTTACTGTACTTCACACAGTGCTTCTATTCTGAACACAGGAAGCTGGTGTTGGTCGTTTTAGATAAAGCCTTAAATTTAGGAAAGATATCTGCATTTCTGAAGAGGTCTTTATTTTAGACAACTAATTGTGAGTTCCAGTAGGTTTTACCAAATGGGATCCATACATATGGGAAGGAAAAAACTGGCTGCAATGAGGACTATCCTTTTCCCACTTGCAATTAAGTTGGACCATACTGAGAAACCTGCATGCAACTAACATTAAAAAGAAAGGTTCAATGGGCAAAATGATTTATTAGTGATTCCATCAGACTTGACTAACTCATAATCTATTTGCGCGCACAGGTCTATGAACGAAAGTCATTGTATATGTAGAGTTGTCTATGATCAACTGTGACAGTGGGTGGGACATCAAAGTGGGGATCAGGAGCCCCTTGGGAGGGTTGCAACCTTGTATCGGGGGGGGGGTCACAAGAGGGTGGGATCTGTTGTCTTGTAATCTGGCACTGCACTTTCCTGGGAATATGTCTTATTGAACACAATGGTACTTAGGGTAATTCCGAGTAGACATGGAGGAGCTCTGCAACCCAGTGATGTCACATCCTGGTAAATTTGGCAGGATGTCGTGGACAGATTTTTAAGTTTTAAAGGGGTTCCAGGGCTGAAATTCCTGAGTAGCACTTTTATTGACTCTTATCATTTTGGCTTTGATAATGTAAAGAGACAATTAATGGCATTTAGAATGAATTTTCAGAATGTTCTGCAATGAGCTATCAAGAAAAAAGAAAGTGAAAGTGAAACCTCGACTCAGACCCAGCACTTAGCATAGTTGCTTTATACAAGGCAGGAAGGTATCTGCTTCCTTCTCTTGCCTGTCTGATGGTTAATGTGGTATAATAGCTGGAGTATTCAAAGCTGGTATTTCCTGGTATGCTGGTATTCAGTGTGAGAAACGCCTCAGCTCTGAAACTGTGGTCAAGTTGCTAATTCTTAACATGGCTTATTTTACAGGTTATTGGACGATTTTAATTCTTCTATATTTAGTAAGTGGCAAGGCACCCAAGAACTCTTCTGTGATGCCACCATTTTTGTATGATTTAAATCCTTCTTCAGAGCCCAACTATTCTGGGTAGCCTTGTACTACCCTTTGCTTCCACATGTTATACTTTTAACTAAACCCAAGTACATGTAACAGAAATAATCACACATTCTTTCCCTATTCATTTGTACCTCAATCCTCTGTTCCAGTTAGCTCAATACAAGTACAATACAATACAATTTATCCTTGGCATTGATGGATCAATTACCTATGGATGTTATATAGGTACATGATAGCTGAATCCATGGGTTAGGAACTCAGCTGACCTCCATATGCAATTGGAAGGATCTTCTAGTTGTATCTGTAGGTATTCCAATACCTTTAGAGGCTGTGAATGTCCCCTCTGGATATTGTCCTTTATTTCCTTGTCTGCAAGTTAGAAATTTCAAAAGGAATGGAAGAAGTGTTATCAAGGCTCTGACTGCCAGCAGAGATGATGTTGTTCATGGCAGAATGCATCCATGAGTTGCACCACTTGCAGGGATTGCAACCATATGCTTTTCATGACTCAGGCTGTGTTTTTTCAGTGTCCCATGTTGCTGGTCATCCTTCGGCAGACTACTTGTATCTTCAGGGTATCCCTGTGTCTGCAGGTCAGCAGCACTCACTTGCCAAATCGGGCAGGAGTTTCCCCCCTGAGGTTTTGTGTTTCTGAGGTCAGTCACGTCTTGCAAAGTACAGCAGGATTCTGGTGCTTATGTTCTGCAGGATGGCTGCAGTTCTCAAGCATACTCTCAGCCATGCAAATCCCTTGAGCACAGAGCCCACTTGAACACAGAGCAGCACGGTATTATTGTTGTTAGACTTGCACACCTGTCAGTGAACTCAGCATTGCAACATGATTTTCTGATTCTCCTCTAGTTGCATCAGTCTATTTCCAGGCAAGCAAGCATCAGTTCATGCCCCTTCAACCCATACCCAGGCATGGGCCCAAGCCAGTTCAGGCCGGATCGCCCGAACCAGTTGTTCGCATGACCCCACCACTACCGAACCGGTAGCTGCGGGGTCGCCTGAAAATCCGGCATACCGGTTCAGACGCCGGGCAGAGGAGACACACTGCGGGTGCGCTGACCTTGGAGGAGGTCTCGGAGGAGGTGCGCTGACCTCAGAGGAGGTTTCTCCTGGAGGAGATGCACTGCGCACGCGTCCGGGGTTGGCGCATGCGCAGTGCGCTGGGGTTGGGGCCCACCTTCGCCCCGCCCCCGCCCCAGCTCTGCCCCTGACCCAGGCCCCGCCCCCTGACCCCCACTCTGCCCCCAACTTCTGGCGAACCTGTTGTTGGGGTGGCTTGGGCCCATCCCTGCCCATACCCAATCACCTTCTCACTCAGAAAAGCAGACTAACAGCCCAATCCAATAGTCCAGTGGTGCTAAAATGGCCACCACCGAACACCCAGTAAGACCAAGAGTCACCTTGCAGTAAGAACCCATCACTGTGGTCAGCAATGGGTCTACTTGGAGTTGCACCCACCATTCAACAGGTGCAAAACCAAGGAGGTCCATGTCAGCCTTGGAGGCTCAGGAGAAGGCGTAAGATTCTTCATAAGAATCTGCAACAGAAACAGACTTTGCAACTATCCTCTCTGCCCACCTGGGCTCAATCCTCTCTGCTGTCCACCCCCACAGAGGTAGACATTCATTTGATGGCATGAGTGGTGGCACCCATGAAACCTTGCCACTCTTTTCCCTCTGGTGGAAAGTCAAAAGCCACATAACACTGTTGTCTCTTGTATGATGA
This sequence comes from Cryptoblepharus egeriae, assembly GCA_030015325.1. Classification (NCBI taxonomy): domain Eukaryota; kingdom Metazoa; phylum Chordata; class Lepidosauria; order Squamata; family Scincidae; genus Cryptoblepharus; species Cryptoblepharus egeriae. Next base: position 44,726,281 of record JAREYC010000003.1, read on the forward strand.
TGGTTGCAGGGAAGGAGTGGAGCTTCCCTCCTTACTTTCTTTAAACTCATGCGGTTCTAGGAACAGTATATTTTGTTTGACTATCATGAAGTGTTCTAACTAAAACAGAAGCCTAATTTTGGTTTGAATTACAGTTTCCTTTTGTATTATGTGGATTGTGATGGTGAACCACTGTATGTGAAACCTTTTTTCCCCCTTAATTATATACTGAAAAATATGGCAAGTCATTCAGCAATCCTGCAGTAGAAGTTCTGTAAAACTCTGAAGCTGTAAAAAATAATTTTTGTTCTTTTTTTAGAAATAAAATGTCTTAGAACCCAATCCTACATGTGTCTACTCAGAAGTAAATTCCATTATAGTCAGTGAGACTTCCATCTAAGCATGGATAGGGTTTTCAGGTTTATTCGGATACTATATCCAGAATACAACTAGAGAAAAGGAGCATGTTACCCAAGCAAACATGGAAAATTTCAAAACACAAGGGTCTTGTTGTTATTTATCCAGCGTGGCATTAAAAGGTCTAATCTGTTGATTCCGAAACCTGCCTTCCTTTCTTGTCACAGTGTCTTGAGCAGCAGAAAGCAGCCAGGTGCTATTGTTAATGCAGAACCCCTTTAAGTTTCTCCCCCAGTAACCCTACTGTTAATGCATTTAATTGGTCCTCCAAGAGTAGTTTTGAAATATTGATAGATTTTAAAAACATCTGTAAATTATAAATAATTTTTAAAGTTCACATTTCTCTTTTGAATGCCCATTACAGAGTATTAGTTTTCAAGCAGTTAAATAAGTTATGAGACAAATGAGTGAGTTTAATATGGGGCCACTGATGTGAAAAAAATGTGGTGGTTGTATTATTAAAGTTGTAGCTTTCCCAAAACTGTTTATATTTCTATTGAGAATAAATGCAGGAAATTGTGTAATAATGTATGATACTCTACTTAAGTTTGAGATCTTAACATATATTGCAGGAACTGGTTTGAGAAAGTATAAAGGACTATTCCACTTGAACACAGAGCAGCACGGTATTATTGCTGTGGTAAGAGTATTTCCACTATCAACTCAAAAAAGTGACTTATGTTGCAAAAGCTGTGTCCCAAAGGGGACCTCAATCTTAGAAAAGACGTAAGAGGCACCAGTGAACAGATACTGAAAAGATCTTTGAAAAGAATTGGGACAGGTCCTGTTTCCTTGCTAAATATTAGAAAAACATCTTTGGAGACAAATTCTGAATTCGGTGGATCCACAAAGGCTGTAATCCTAACTCAGGTAGCATAAGCTCAGTACAAATCCGGTGCTGCCTTGGGGATGTCACAAAAGTGCCATAAGACACTTCTGCACCACTCCTGGAGGCGGTTTATGCCAATGCACAGACATGTGCTAACACTACATCACCACAGGAACGAGAAGACTAATGAGTTGTGCTGGCCTAGATTTGGGATGTACCCAAAATCTTGCAGAAATGTGACAGGGGTACGCTGAGGACTAGTACAATTTTGCTTTCTTGATGTATATATTTTACAATACATGGGTTATTCAAGTAACTTTAAACTATGTGGTGTATTGAGAAAACTATGACATACTCATGACCATCTAGTGTGCAATAGTGTATCTAATTTCAGTTGTAGTTGATATTTCATCATTTGTTCATGCCATCCATTTTTTTGAAACTCTTTAATCCTATGTTCTGAATAACTTTCCAGACAATTAGTTCCATGTAGGCGATAATAAAATATCTCATGTGCTGAAATCTGAAATGGCTATTATTAACAGACAATATTATTCTTCTGATGATACAAAAAATACTTTTGACATAAACAAGATTTTAAAGCATAAGGACCACTGTCTAATATGAAAATGTGTGTCATGCTTTTCGTTTTCTTTAGTATTCTAATTTTGCAGTGGGCAGTTTGCTGAAAGTGTACATGTCTGGATGCACAGTATGCCTATGTCTGTGTATATGTAAATAAGGTTATGATATAGTGACATGTCTGCTTTTGTCCCACTGCTAGACTATATTGCTTTGTCAATTCTTTTCTGTACAGTATATTCTTTGAAAGTAACCATTGTTGTAAATCCTGTTTCTGTTAAGAAACCGTACAAGGCTGTACTAGCACATACATCATACTGAGCCCCGTGGGCCCAAGGACAGTTATGGGCCCAAGGACAGGTCTGCTGTTACAGTTAACTAGCCCAGGTAGCTAAAATATATCAGCTATACCTGCAATTGGGAGGTGTCTGGCCCTCTGATGTACTGTATTTCCTTCTTGATCATGTAGTAATCCAGCGGTTGTAAGTTGCTTGGTGACTCCTAATTTCAGGGGAAAAAACTGTGTTTCCTTGCCCTTATAATATAAAAGTAAGATTCAGAAGGGAATCAAGAGATAACTGTTTTGCTTTAGAGAGAGATTGTGTATGTGAATGGTACCACATGGATACTGACCAGAGTTGCACAGTCTCATAGGATGGGTTCATGGGTTATGGAATCCTGCCTCTTCTATCAGGAGCTTGAGGCAGGTGTAAGTGATGCAGTGGATGTCTGTTAGATGCTTTGTAATCCTTTACAGTGAGATTCTAATATGGTGTGCTGTTCCTCATCCCCTCCATCACATAAAAATAAACTATCTGCTAGAAATGTTGACAAAAATCCTAGACTATTCTGCAATAGAAACCATCTTGGGTTCCTGACAAGATTAGCTTTGTTCCCCATGTTCCCATGAGTAGTATACCCATAGCTGGGTGCAACAGTACATATGAATATCATTGTAAGCTTCTTCACTCTTCATATCTTTCTAAGGGTGCAATCCTATCCAATTTTCCAACACTGGGATAAGAGCAATGCAATTCCAAGTAAGGGAACAAAGATTCCCTTACTTTGAAGAGGCCTCTGTGACTGCCCTCCAACTGCAGAATGCAATACATTCCCCACTGGCACAGTTACGCCAGTGAATAGTAGTAGTTGGTTAGGATTGTGCCACATAGAATAATATCTGTCTTTGTCCCTAGGCTGAAAAGGCAACTTTTGCACTGGTACAATTTCATTGGCTCATGTATTTTCACATACAGCTTCTCTGGAGGTATATGTGGAGTTATCCTTAGCTCCAAAGGGTGGGGGCAGGTGTTTTCCCATATCTTGCGGGGTTTGCCTATATTTCACTTAACTATGAGAGGTACCCCTGTGAATATGGCAACGTGCCTGTTTATCTTGTGGCCACCAAAAAGACTTGCTGTTTTGAGAGGAGACTATAATGATTTATTCATGACACAAATATTTTGTTAAACATCTCACTTTCTCTCACCTTCAGCAGATTTTCCAGAGTTTTGGTATAAAGTTAAACCCAAAGAGGTCAGGTGAAAGTGAAATCTTCCACTGCATCATTTCTTTACCAAAGGAAAAATGAATGTTCTTCATGGCATGACAAGAGTCACAGAGAGAAGAGAAAGCATTCCTATACTTCCTGAAGGAGGAATGACATGGAAATAATAAGCCATACAGAAGAGTTATCAGATTATACTTGGCATTATCCTTCAGAGGCAACACTTACCGTTGGTTGGCTATTATATGTCTCATGGCTCAGTCAAGACATATGTAAGAACTGTGTGATTTAAATTATGGAGGTAACTGCACCTCTGTTAAGAACCGCACTAGATTGTAGACCATAGGTGTTGGCAACTGACTCTTAACTGAGAAATTTTCTCGAAAAACTTAAAAAATAATTTCCACCAATTGACCAGGTTAACAACTCCATAACTTTCACTGATTTTGTTAGGAGGCTGAACTAATCTTTTTAAAGAGTCTGTGGCCATTTCCATGTCTTTACGATTTATTTTATTTTTTTTTGCTTAGAGCAGATTATAGAGTAGAGTTTTCAAAAGCACTCAAGCCCCTGTTGACTTGGATCGTAAGTCTGTTAAGAGCTTTGGCGCAGCTGGCCAAAAGAAAGAGGAAAAAGGAAATCAGGGGAGAACAGAGCACCTACTTTTCTCCTTGGCAAAACATTCCAGCCCAAATGTGTGTATGTCATGCACCTTTCTGATGCCTCGCCACCCGGTTCAGAAGCATCTCTGTTAATTCTGCAAGCTGCATTGGGGGATCAGATCACTTTCAAGTCATCACAACTATTGAGGTTGGCACATGAGTGGCTGGCTGCTTGTACCATAGAGGTGCTTTGTGCTTTGATGCCTCCTCCCTCCCGCCCCGGTGGAATAACTCCTTCTGGTATTACTTCACTTTTCTGTTAGCAGAGCACTTTCCCCATAAATATGACTGAACAGGTGTTACTTTGCCACTAACTGAGTTTCCAGCTGTCCTCCTCCAATACAGACTAGGCAAAAATCTGTTGTTTGGTCCTATTAGGCAGACTAGAGTGCTCTCAAGCCTGAGACGGAGGTCTTTCTTGCAGGATATGGTGTTTTGTTGCCAGAAGATGGCCAGGAAGGCCTGGCTGGCTAACAAAGACAGTCCTTCAGCTGTTGGGTGTAGTTCCAGCTTTGCATTCCCTTTGGCAGCAGCACAGAGACTGCTGCAGCGTGGCCAGCCAGCAAAATTAGGAAATAAGGACTTCTTTTATTTACTCAGGCTGCTGAATCATGGGCATTCCTGTCTGCTTGGAGAAAAGTCAGGCAGCTCTACTTTCCACTGGAAGTCTCAGGAGTGACTGGTACTTTCATCTCGGAGTGTTCGCACACTTGTTTTAATGTGCTTTATGGAAATAGTGAAGCTAACTAGAGCCCCTGAAAGTGCAAGGGAAGGGGGAGGGAATCTGTTCCCCCTTCTATGGACTAACCGTTCATTTAAATTAGCATATTCAAATAGACTTCATAGGCATTTGATTTTTAGCAAACGTTTCAATTGCACAAGCTAGGCCTCACTTTAGAGTCAGCTGGTGTGAAGTGCTTGGTTCTCAAAATTAAAAATTAACATGGACATGCTAAGTGCATCAGATTGAAACACAGAACCCTTGCAGTAACACAAAAAAGGCATTTACAGTAAGTAGCACTTAGTGACTGGTAGGATTTAAAAAGAAGTACGCACTCGTGCACACACTCACATACTGATTTAAAAAATGCATTTTATGCAGACCCCCAAATGATGAATTACTCTGTGGAATGCATCAGGAGGTAGCCTGTAAGCAACTCCCACTGCTTCCCCTAAGGTATTTGATGTGTTTGTCTCTAAGTGGACTTAAAAAGAACGTATGTATAAAGTTAGTATAAATACCATTGGCCTCATTTGGCACGCCGCTGTATATACAGTACTTCTGTGCTCCTGAATCAGTATGCTGTTCATGCCTCTCCACTGCTTCCGTTGTCTAGGCAGAATTGCGCATTCTGTGTAGTTTCATGATTCTTTTTACATACTTAAAATGTAGCTATTGAGGCTGTAACTTGAAGGGGGAGAAAGTTTTCTTAACCATTTTCCTGCTAAAAAATTCCCCAAGGTTCAGCTGTTAATATATTTTTCTCAGCTGTGAAAAAAGCAAATGAGGTGGAAGAGAGTAATTTTTCTTTCTTAGGGTGTTGGAGGGATAAAGGGTTAAGCCACCTTTTCATCTCATCTAGGGCTCTCAACTCCAGACTCTGGTCTGAGATACTACACTTCATAAAATAAAAACATTGTAAAGAATAAAATCACTAAAAGATTTGTAATTCTACTCTTTGAATGAGCAAAATAAAAGAACTGGTCTAAGAGGTTCCCAAACCAATCAAGGTAGCCCTACCTGTACTCCCTGAAGGGGTGGACGATGGTGAAGGCAGCAATGAGTTTGACATGAAGGCCAAAAGAGACATTTTGAAACTTATCTAAGGCAGTGCTTGTCTCCAGGAGGTGCGGATAGGTCTTGTACACCTCTGCAGGGCTTCCTAATCCTCCAAAAAGTTTTTTAAAAGCCATCATAAAAAGCCATTGTGTTGTCCATTATGTTGCCCTTGCAACATGCAACATTTTCCATCTAGTTTCCAAAAAGCTTTTATTTCTGCCTACTAGTTCAGGAATGTGTGATGCAGGCATGGCAAGTGTGATAGAACAAACCATCCTATTGGCACCTTCCAAAAATTGCTGCATCCTAACCTAGTGATTGCACACACATTCTACCTACTTAACAGGGTACATGTGGGTGAAACACATGCAACAGGATGTTAGGCTTAGTCAATTTTTGGGGGATACAGATAGGGGACAATTCTGCCTTCCCTGCCATCTTCACACTATGTGCCTTTATATTAATTGCATAAATGTGGCCACAACTACAAATTTTCCATGTGTTTTATGACTGCTAGACCCATTGACTTTCTAAATTTTGTACTCCTTGCTTCATTGGTGTTTTGTTTTGATGCATCCTATGTGTATATTTGAAGATTGTCAACACGAGACATGCACTGCCTGCAACTTTTCAAGCAGATGTTATACAGTATGGAGCTGGTCCTATGTGTGGATTTCTCCATATAGATTTCGTCCAATTTATATGTGCTGAGTGCCTTTCTCCACCCCTTTCCCCTGGAAATTCTTGTTAATTTCTATTCGTGCCAAATGGGAAATCTTGCCAGGTATCAATGCAGCCAGAGATCCCTTTACAGTGCAGAAAATGTAGAATTTAACTTTTAAAATAGAGTTGCAATAATTAGCTTCTGCAGTCTTAATATTGTTTTAAATTAGATATCCTTATAACACTAAGGGTTATTATTCCACTGAATCATTTTGGACCTGATTCATAAAAATAAGTCAGAATGGCTTCTGAAGTTCATTAATCTCCCTTTTTTCTTCATTTTTGTTGCCTGATGTAAAAGTTGAAGGAAAAATAGAAGGAACCAAAGGGAATTAGAGTTTTTTTGGAAGAAAGAATATACCAAAAATATAAGCTCAATTGCTTTTATTTTTCCAAACTTGGACCCAGTCTTGGGAGTCTAAGGAAAAGCAGTTAATGTAATAGACAAAATGATCATGCAATTGAAACAGTTATTTTAGTACAGAATAGTATCAGTAACAGTACCTTATTTCAAACACTGTTTTTCTGCAAATATTTACATAGTAATATTTCATGTCTCTATCTATGCTGCCTATTTAATACTTTAAAAATATATTAAAATGTAATATATATTACATTTATTAAAATATATTAAAATGAACTAAAGAAGTTATGAAGAGAAAGAGCTTGCTTTTTCTCTACTAAGTGACTGATAAAGTCATGGTTTAAGAAGCTGCAATAAATAATAGACCTAGAAAACTGTTACCTTAAATTAGTGTTTTTCAGCCTTGGGGTTAGGACCTCATTGGGATCGAAAGGCTCCTGGAGGTGGGGCGCCAGCAACTTATGGGAAAGAAAACCAATGGACTAGAGTTTGGACTAGAAGTTAAAACCAATGGACTAAACCATCAGGAATTTGTGTTTCAGGCCTTCTTAGGTTTTTAACAACTTTGCTAAAATATCTTTTAACTTTTGCCAGGTGTCATCACAAGTTTTTTTTATTCTCTCTAATAAATAATGTTTGGTTACAGTGAACAGTTTGGTTATAGGAACAGCACTGGAAAGGCAGGACGGTGGTGGTGATGGAAATGTGGGTGGGCAGAGTTTTTGGAGGGGTGCAGGATTGATAGTGGGGTTCCCAGTGTCATATTTATATATTGGGGTCACAGCACAAAAAAGGTTGGAGACCTAAGATCAAAATGTCCAGACTTTTCGGTAGGAGGGCCACATCATCTTTCTGATACTGCGTCAGGAGATGACCAAAAATTTACATTTTAGATTTGAATACATTTATATAAATGAATATTAGGGAAGGAAATTGAATGAATGAATAAATTCAAATCAGTTCATTAACACTTTTGAACATAGAGGGAGGGTGATCTTCAAACTAGTACATAAACACTTTCACAAATTGAGAAGAGGTGTATGCAGCTTCCCCAGCACTCAGAAGCCTGGAGGCAAGAGCTCCCCTTGCCTCCAGAGGATTTCAGGTCTTACACATGGGATGGGTGGGAGGACTTAGCATCAGCCACATGGTGACTTGCTGCAGAACACATCTAACTGCAGAGGTGGGCTTGATCACCCCCGCTTTAGATGATAACATCTGCAAAGATTATTTGGATTGAATAGTGGAAGTTGTGGATGATATCTACCACAGAAGAATGGGAGAATAACATGTTTGGATATATAATTATGGCTAAAATGATGCTGATGTTGGAACCTAGGAAAGCAAGTTAAAAATGTAACTGATCCATTTAAAGTAGGCATTTGATTACTATGCTTTGAAATAAAAACTGTGCTTCTCTGGGTGTGGTGATGTTGGAAGGAAAGTGGACATGAAAAGAATTCACAGGACTTGATTCTCCAAGGATCCCTAGAGGTTTTCCCCTCCTTTCCTGGCTGTGTGCTTCAGGGAAGGAGGGGAAGCAGTTCCTTCTTGTCAGGAGCTGTAATCCATGCAGGCAGGATGTATTTCAAGCTGCCCATTTCCCTGAAGAATCCCAAGGAGAAGGTCATGCCAAATAGTGAGGGTGGTATGGGATGGTCATGTTGGTGGATTTGCCTTCAATCCCAAGTTTTGTCAGTGCAGCTGTAGTTATATAGCGTAACTAGCGAAAATGTACCTGTGTTGCAGAAGTAATATCCCCCCATATGCCATGCCCCCACTGCACAACAATCGACCCATGTGTTACAATCTCAACATGCGCACCAACCACCCATGCTCATCAACCCCCATGTGCACCAACCCCTCATGCGCATTCACCCTCCATGCGCACCAACCCGTCATGCACAATACCCTCCCGATGCATACCACCCCAGGCGCATCAACCTTCCCATGCACATCATCCTCCTATGTGCACACACCGCATGTGCACCATCCCTCCATGTGCACCATCCCTCCATGTGCACCATCCCCCATGCGCATAAAAGGAAAATAAATCCTTTTCCCCATGTGCATCAAACCCTAAGTGCAACATCCCCCCATGCACACCTTCCCCCTCATAACATCCCCCATGTGTACCCTCCCTCCCAGTGCATCAGGCAGCAGGTGCCATATTGGCTGGATGTTGATCAATCATTATTCAACATTAAGTATAGGACAGAAAAATGTTTTACCCCTTTTCACAACTAAAGCACCTATTAGCTATTTGGAGTTGAAGAAGGTTTTGTTTGAGTTAAGTAAATCCTAACAAAAGAACTTTTTGTTCTCATTTTCTGGTTAACTTGCCATTACATTTAATAGAATACAGAGATTTTTTAATGCAGTTTGTTTCATTGCTTTCTGCATTAAATTACCTTTCCAACAGTATATAACATGATGGTATTATCAGTCATACACACCACATTTTCACAATTTTAACCATTAGAGTCAAGCTCAGTTTGTAGCCCCTCTAAAGCTTGTAGCCTGATGCAACTGCACCCCTTGCACGCCCCTTAGCTACACCACTGGATCGGATTGGCTCCTGTGACATATATACATGTACTGTATATGTGATGACATAAGCCCATTCAAATTTCCCAGAAAGTGTGGTTAGGATTGCAGCAAAAGTTTGCCATGATGATCTGAATAAAAAGGCAGCACTGCCGTTTGTTAGGGCAGCAATTTTGAACCAATTTCCAACTCCATTAAAATGATGTTCATTGAGGTGAGAGCCGGGTCAAGCATAATTTGGAGCGAGTCTTTACTAGAGTAATAAAAAAGAGGACACATACTTGATGAGCAGACCAAATTTCACTTAAAAAGCATTGTTGTAGTGGGCACACATCCAGGAATGGTGTTGGTTGTTTTCTCAGAGTTAGATGGTTGCTGTCTGGCATTGATATAATGAGATGGCGTTGTTATTGGTTTCTAGAAGCAGGAAAGGGACAAATCTTCATCTGTTTCCTGTGGATAAGCAAAAGGTTCATAATCTAGTAAAAATCATGTTACTTTAAAGAAAACAGACATCTAACTGGTTTATAAAAACACATTCCAACATTCATGTTGTATGATAAGAGTACGCAGGTTTTAAGAAATTTTCTGTATTTGAATTACACATAAAGATATCCTTTTTCCAAGTCTTTTTGATCACATTAATCTAAGAGATTCCCCCCAATTATATTACCCAGCAAAATTTATATATTTGATTAACTTTAGTGTTATATTTTCTATATTCTAGAGAAGTATTTTAATGCATTCATTAAACAATTTGTTTATTCCATTTCTACATGCTTTTCTCTAAAATGAGGTACCCAAACCAGCTAAGTTCCCACTGGAATTAATGAAGAGTCCTCTTGTATAGCTCTCCTTCATTTCAACTGGGCCAGCAAAAGAAAACTTTCTGGTTTATTGTGCATTAAATAACTACCATTCCACTACCTAGACTAGATAAAAGGAATTTGTACAAATGTAATGCAATTTGTTTTATTTTTAATAACAATATTTTGAATTTACTAGTATTTGAATCTGGCTGTAATTCACCACAAGATTTCTCTTTTGTCTGATTTGTGTTCTAGACTTAAGATCTCCACCCCTCTCATAAATAGTTGCTTATGTTATTGGCGCCACATATAACATATATAAATGTATAAGTTCCCTTCTCTGTTTTGAAATGAAGAAGACAACTGTAAAGTATCTTGTTGTCCTTTTTGGATTTCATTGTCTTTGCATGGCTACTCATAAATCTCTCAGCTTTTACTATAATAACTTGTCATTTGTTCCTGTTTCCAGTTTTTTTTTGCAAGTTGCTTTGTCTTTGGTCACCTAAATGTTCAGGCTGTGTTATACTAAGGAAGTTCAGGCAGGCAGGCTTTTTGCAAAGAGGAAGAAATGGTGGGCAACCTCTTGAACTTGGAAAGAACAAAATGCTCTGTTAGCAACTCGCTTTTGTGATATTTTCACTAAACCCTGGTGAATGAGTACATCTAACGCCTACTTCCCCCATCGCCCCCCACCATAGACTTATTCATTTGTCTGCAAGTTGCTGGCTTTGAAAGTGACTGCTGATACAACCTTCTTGTTTTCTGTTGCTGAAGAGATCATTACCATTTATTTTTTCTTTGCTTCTTCTGTGTATGCACTCTCAGTTTATAGTAACTCACGCAATCAGGTTGTTTTAGGAACAGATATAATAAAAAAGTGAGAATGTTAAATTACTAAATTACCTTTTTATTAAATATTTTGCATACTGGTTGATTCTTAATTTTGACATTCTTTTCAAATGCCTTATTTTTCTTATGACTTTTTTGATGTACCTATAATGTGCAAATAATTTATAGCAGATACAAAAGAAATTAAATATATTAAAATCTGCATTTTAATAAAATTGTCTGTGTATATCATGCAACCAAGAACAGGCCTCTTGTACAATTTTCCTAGTTTTATGTGCATTGTACAATGTTTTACTGTTGCATAAATATCTTAGTTTATTCCTGGTATGCAGAATCAAGTTCAACATGTGCAGGACATCCTTAAAACATGTCCCTCTCTTCTCCCATTTTTTCAGATGGAGTAGACATTGAGGATGACCCCACCTGTTCATGGCCAGCTTCATCACCTTCCAGCAAAGACCAGACTTCCCCAAGCCATGGTGATGGTTGTGACTTTGGTGAAGAAGAAGGTGGCCCAGGATTGCCCTACCCATGCCAATTTTGTGACAAATCATTTAGCCGCCTCAGCTATTTAAAGCACCACGAGCAAAGTCACAGTGACAAACTCCCTTTCAAATGCACATATTGCAGCCGCCTCTTTAAACACAAGCGGAGCAGAGATCGCCACATCAAACTTCACACGGGAGATAAGAAATACCACTGCAGTGAGTGTGATGCGGCATTTTCAAGAAGTGATCATCTTAAAATTCACTTAAAGACTCATACCTCTAACAAGCCATATAAATGTGCCATTTGCCGGCGTGGATTCCTCTCCTCTAGTTCGCTTCATGGTCACATGCAGGTTCATGAGAGGAACAAGGATGGTTCGCAGTCTGCTTCCCGAATGGACGAATGGAAATTGAAAGACACTCAGAAGTGTAGCCAGTGTGAGGAAGGTTTTGATTTTCCCGAAGACCTTCAGAAACACATTGCAGAATGCCACCCTGAGTGTTCCCCCAATGAAGACAGAGCTGCTCTACAGTGTGTTTACTGCCACGAACTCTTTGTAGAGGAAAGTTCACTTGTCAACCACATGGAGCAGTCTCATAATGGGGAGAAGAAAAATATGTGCAGTATTTGCTCAGAGAACTTCCATAGCGTGGAAGAGTTGTATAGCCACATGGATAGCCACCAGCAACCTGAATCGTGCAACCACAGCAACAGCCCCTCTCTAGTGACTGTTGGCTATACCTCAGTATCCAGCACCACCCCAGATTCAAACCTCTCAGTGGACAGTTCGACAATGGTAGAAACGGCTCCCCCCATAACAAAAGGCCGTGGTAGAAAACGGGCAGCCCAACAAGTGCCAGATATCACAGGGCCTTCAAGCAAGCAACCGAAAGTTACCTACAGCTGCATTTATTGCAACAAGCAATTATTTTCCAGCCTTGCAGTACTGCAGATACACCTGAAAACTATGCATTTAGATAAACCTGAACAGGCCCATATTTGTCAGTATTGTTTAGAAGTGTTACCTTCACTTTACAATCTGAATGAGCATCTTAAGCAAGTACATGAAGCCCCAGACCCAGCATTAATTGTTTCTACCATGCCTGCCATGATCTATCAGTGCAACTTCTGCTCAGAAGTTTTCAATGACCTCAATACTCTTCAGGAACATATTCGATGTACTCATGGGTTTACAAACCCAGCTGCTAAGGACAGTAATGCGTTCTTTTGTCCCCATTGTTACATGGGGTTTCTTACTGATTCTTCTTTGGAAGAGCATATTAGACAAGTCCATTGTGATCTCAGCAGTTCTCGTTTTGGTTCCCCTGTATTAGGTACTCCTAAGGAACCCGTTGTAGAAGTATATTCTTGTTCCTATTGTACGAATTCTCCAATATTTAATAGTGTTCTTAAACTGAATAAACATATAAAGGAGAACCATAAGAACATTCCATTAGCATTGAACTACATCCATAACGGAAAGAAATCTAGAGCCATGAGCCCCTTATCTCCAGTGAGTATTGAGCAGACTTCTTTAAAGATGATGCAAGCTGTTGGTGGTGCCCCTCCACGCCCCGCTGGTGAATACATTTGCAATCAGTGTGGTGCTAAATATACATCCTTGGATGGTTTTCAGACTCACCTAAAAACACATCTTGATACTGTTCTGCCTAAACTGACTTGTCCTCAGTGCAACAAGGAATTTCCAAACCAAGAGTCTCTGCTGAAACATGTGACCATCCATTTCATGATAACTTCCACTTACTACATCTGTGAAAGTTGTGACAAACAGTTTACATCAGTGGATGATTTGCAAAAACACTTACTTGACATGCACACTTTTGTGTTTTTCCGTTGCACTTTGTGCCAAGAGGTGTTTGATTCTAAAGTCTCCATCCAGCTTCACCTGGCAGTGAAGCACAGCAATGAAAAGAAGGTGTACAGGTGTACCTCTTGCAACTGGGACTTCCGCAATGAAACGGACTTGCAGCTCCACGTGAAACACAATCATCTCGAGAACCAAGGAAAAGTTCACAAGTGTATTTTCTGTGGGGAGTCTTTTGGCACTGAGGTGGAGCTCCAGTGCCACATCACGACACACAGCAAGAAATACAATTGCAAGTTTTGCAGCAAAGCTTTTCATGCTATCATTTTGCTGGAGAAACATTTGAGGGAAAAGCATTGTGTTTTTGAAACAAAAACTCCTAATTGTGGAACCAATGGAGCATCTGAGCCTGTTCAGAAAGAAGAAGTAGAGTTACAAACTTTGCTCACAAACAGCCAGGAATCACACAATAGTCACGATGGCAGTGAAGAAGATGTGGATACATCAGAGCCTATGTATGGATGTGATATTTGTGGAGCTGCATATACAATGGAGTCTCTCTTGCAAAATCACCAGCTCCGAGATCACAACATTCGACCTGGTGAAAGTGCCATTGTGAAGAAGAAGGCAGAACTTATTAAAGGGAACTATAAGTGTAATGTTTGCTCTCGAACATTCTTTTCTGAAAATGGTCTCCGTGAACACATGCAGACACATTTGGGACCAGTGAAACACTATATGTGCCCGATATGTGGTGAGCGGTTTCCATCTCTTCTGACTCTTACTGAACATAAAGTGACACATAGTAAGAGCCTGGATACCGGAAACTGCAGAATTTGCAAAATGCCACTCCAGAGTGAGGAAGAATTTTTGGAGCATTGTCAGATGCACCCTGACTTGAGAAACTCTCTAACAGGATTCCGCTGTGTGGTGTGCATGCAAACAGTGACGTCTACTTTGGAACTGAAGATCCATGGGACATTCCACATGCAAAAAACAGGCCCGAGCTCCGCAATGCAGCCTACAGGACGGGTCCAACATCTTCAGAAACTTTACAAGTGTGCTTCTTGCCTGAAGGAATTCCGTTCAAAACAGGACCTGGTGAAACTTGATATCAATGGCCTACCGTACGGTCTATGTGCTGCTTGCGTTAACCTTAGCAAAAGTGGTAGCCCAAATGTCAACGTCCCATCAAGTAGCAATAGACAAGGCACGGGTCAGAATGAGAACTTGAGTTCTACGGAAAACAAAAGCAAAGCAGGAGGGCTGAAGACGCGCTGTTCCAGTTGCAACGTTAAATTTGAATCGGAAAGTGAACTCCAGAACCATATCCAATCAGTGCACAGAGAGCTCCTTCCTGACAGCAACAGTACACATTTGAAAACACCCCAAGTCTCACCAATGCCCAGGATCAGTCCATCTCAAACTGAAGAGGTAATTCTCTTTTTTTTAAATTGCAAAAACTTCAGCCAAAAACCCCTGCAAAATATCCTATTTGTTAGATCCTTGCCAGCATATGCTTAGCCTGAATGTATAATGTAGTATCTCCCATAGCCATTAGCTAGCTAGCAATTACTTGCTTCTTGATAAGCCTTGTGTTTTGGCTTGAATGGTGCAGAGTAGGACTAATTCCAGTCTCCCTAGGATATTGTCTTCTTTATCACTGAAGAGAATAATCTTCATGCCAGCACAACTGAGATCTGGAATCTTAGCTGAGGTTCATTTTGAATTGGAATCCCTAGTTCTGAGTTATGCTTACGGCACAGAGTGTTAATGACATAAAAGTAAACTACATCAAGCCAAAGCATTGGCATGCAGAGTGCTGTTTTTTGAAAATATTTGTGAGCAACTGAGCAGGAGGGCTATTTTTGTAAATTATGTTGTTGACATTAATTTTTCCCTGTCTTGCTCTACTTTGATTAAAAAGAAACACCACAGTGTAACACCTACTTTTGCTAAAGGGCAAATTAGTCTTTTTATTGCAATTCAATTTTTATTGTCTTTTTTTTGGGCAGAATATCATGCTAGGCTTAGGATGATTAACATTTCTTGCAGAATAATCTGTAATATAAAATTGCACAAATGTGAGTGTCCCATGGGGCATTAACAAGATCACACTCTTATTCCAGATTAATTAATTTGCAATAAATGCAATGGCCTTGTTCTATTATCATAATCGCTAACACGAATTGAAATTGCCAGAGGGGGCATTCCCAAACACACTTAACTGTACATTATTTAGCCCTTAACTTGCTTTAACTTCCCTTTTGTTTTCACAAGGGATAGGAAACATATGGCCTGTGGACCATATCCGGTCACTTCAAGTCCTGCTTCACTATATACCCCCACCCCCTGGCCATGTGTACCTATCCTGCCAAGAGCTTGGAAGATGGTGACTGTGGGGAAACTGAGTAGATATTGTAGCCAAGGGAAAGATGTGGCAGGCCAGATGTGCCTTTTAACTATGTGTTGTCTTTACTTTGTATAAATCAGCTTTGTTAAAGGAAAGGAAAAAGGTGTTTTATTTAGACTTTTCTGAAATAAGCTTAATGAAACCCACCTATAGTCATTTGTTGATCCTATGTGTTTTTATCATCACTAGCATCAGCTGAGATTCTATACCATGCTGTACAATTATGCTTTCATAAACCTATTCCCTCCCCATTGATTGTTGATCAATCAATCAACAGTATTTATATATTGTTCAACCAAAATTCACAAAGCAGTTGACAGACAAAATAATATATCTAATTGCTAAGGGAAAAAATATTTCTGTAATCATTCCTGGAATATCAATTTCAGTAGTATTTGTAGGACAAAAGTCTTTCAGTGTAGGATGGCCAGCTGAACAGATTCAAAACCTATTCCTGGGCACTCTGTGATCTGCAGAAATAATAAAAGACATGGAAAGACAAGCAATAGTAATGATTAATGTCAGTACATCAAGTTGCTGTCAAAAGCAAGGTTATGGAAGCCAATGTAGACCAAGTAACCTGGTAGAGATAGGAAATTTCTCAAGTTGTGGCAAATCTAACCATGATATTTCTGCCATCATCACTCTCATACAAATTTGTTTTAACACCTGCTGGGATAAGCAAATACTGTAGCAATCACATAACAAGTTTATTGAATATCACGAGTCTCTCTCCAAATGAAGGCAATAGAAAAGTAATGGCTCCCTCTGGTTCCATCGCAAAAATTGATAACCATAGAAGCAATAATATATGATATGCTGATTTGTGCAGTGTTAGCTTTATTTTCCTTTCTCCAATAGTTCCACCAATCTATAATGGTTTAGAAAGAGTGTGCTTCCCCCAGTCTCAATACCATGGATGTTTTGAGAAATCCAGAACATTCAGGTTCGACGACCCAGGAATTGTATTATTGAAAGCTTGTGGAAGATCCCAGGAAAGATGCCTGATATTGCTGATTCCTCATTTACTTCTGAAGACATTTTCCCCTTTTGCTAAACCATCCATATAAGTGGTCTGTGATCAAATCTTTTGCTCATGCAGAATATTGGGCAAACAGCCTAATAATGCTTTGGGCTGCATTCGGAGAAACACTGTATGCAGTTCATGGAATTTAGTGGTATTGGTCTACTTGGCATGGATTAGGGCTCAGCTGGAATATCATGTCCACTTTTGGTCATCACAATTTAAATAGGGTGCATATAAATGGGAAAAAGGTCTCTAAAGAGTGAAAGAAAAATTATACAATTCAGAATGCATAACATCCAGAGAAACACTGATAAAAATAGACATCTACAGATTGCATAAAGTAAAAAAGGATTGATAGAGACACAATAGGAATATCCTATGAAATTTCCTGTGTATAAGTGAAAACAACCAGGACACAGCCACAGTCTGTTCAGATGATCAAACCTTCCCTTCGTTGCCATTTTTCTCCTTTTCTGGAATGGAGCTGTGATGACTAAATCCTGGCTAATTAAACCACAACTCTGTAGATCCATTACTGTAATTTATTTACGGTTTACAAACCAAGATATAAAACTGTAATTTGATTGTGGTTGATCCTGGTTGGTGAATCACATTTAACTCACAACTCCTAAATTCCAATTATAGGCACAACTGTACTTTAACAACTCACGATTTCTTCCTCTCTGCCAGGTGCACAAAGTGAGGAAGAAAGAGGAGACGGGGAATGTCATGTACAGGCTCAGAGCTAATCTGTACTGTGTTTATGATCCAGCAAACCATGTTTGCTATAATTTGTTGCCGAGCAGATGTAGCAGGATAATAGGGGGAAAGTGTTCCTAAATATATTTGGAATGAATGCATTGAAGTGTTAGAATCACTATGTCTGAAAGCCTTTAAGAGGATGCTGTCAGTAAATATAGTACTGTAGTTGTATGACAAGTGATCGTTAATTAAATCCACAGAAAATAGTACAATGGCTAGAGCAGTGGCGCTCAAATGCCGTGGCCTGACAGCTCTGGGCCTTGCAACCTTAAGGAGTAGGGGCAGAGAGAAGGCAGTGACGTGACCCCCCATGGATCCATTGCTGCAGGATCAAAGGGGCTTTCCCCCTAAAAAGTCTTACCTACTTACCTACTGCTTACTATCCACTGCCAGAGTCTGGGGGAATCTGGGGAGCCATAATAAACATTTAACCAAAAGTGGGTCACAATTAGGTTTTGACTTATTTCCAAGCTGATTGGAGCTCAGCAGAGCCCCCCTCAGACTCTCCACATACCCTGGATCAGAAGTGTCCAAATATTTTGGGAGGAGGGCTACATCATCTATGTGACACTGTTTGGGGGCTGGCAATTTGTATTTCAGATTTGTATATATTTAGATAAATGTACATATAAGATTGTATTAGAGACAGATCTGGAGGATTGCAAGGCTTGCCCAAGGGCCAAATGGGCAGATACCTCTGTGCTCCTTGGAAACATATTTACCTGCACCAGTGGCCTTTCCTTTGAATGCAGAACCAGTAGGTTGGCACAGGCCTTTCCACTGGCACTGCATGGTATAGTCCAAAAGTGGCTTGTGGCATGTTTAAACTCAAGGCTAGCACAATGGCCACCACATCAGCAGAAGAGGGTTATCAGGATGGTACTGTGAAGATGCAGTCCTAGTCAACTTTCCCACACTGGCATGGCTGGGCCAGTGGGGCACGTCCTTCATCATGCAGTTGGGAGGCAGTTTTGGAGGCCTCCTCGAGATAAGGCAATGTTTATTCTGTTACCTTGGAGTTGCATTGCCCTTACTCCAAGCTGGAAAATTGGTTAGGCTTGTACCCTGAGAATTTAACAGTATAGAGCAGGAGTGTACAAACTTTTTGGCAAGAGGGCCACATAATCTCATTGACACTGTGTTGGGGACCACAAAAAGGAATTGACATAAATTTACATAAATGAATATAAAAGAGACAGAACTTGAATGAATTCATTCAAATCAGTTTATATACTCTTTATATAAAGAGTATATAAACTCTTGGACACCCCTTTTATAGCGGAAATTACAGTACATGATGATGCTTTAATTCAGCATGTGGTTCAAAGGTAATTATCCTCATTTATTCAAAGGAAATGGCATTGTTTTTCAAAGGCAAAATGGAAAAAGTTGTTAGTAGGGATTTTAAGGTGATGCAGATTTATAAAATTTTAAAGAACCCTACATGTTGTCTCAGAATCCTGAGAGCTTTTGTAAAATTTGTGATAGGCGTAAGTGTTGAAGGAGTATTCTCTAGTGAACACTTGCAAACTGTTACTTTTATTGGGCACAGCTGTTGCTGATTGTGGGTGGAAAGAATAGTTGGTTGCTAGCTTGTTCCCTCATTGTCTTGTGGTGTGCGTGTGTGTGTTTTAACATAACAGCTGTGGAAACAGAACAGTGGATGAATATCTCAGGTAGCAAGTATTGTAGCAAACACTATCTTTCTGCATTTACTACAGCTAAGGGAGACAAAAAGTGTTTGCGATGCTTAGGAGCCAGACAGATATTCTTGGAAATGGAGCCCCCAAATGCACAACGAAAAGGGATCCTGTTTTGCTGATGTGTCTGATCTCTCTTCCCCAAAGGTGAAGGGAGATCTCAATTTTGCTCAAAGAATTGTATTACGTCTTCGCTATGACAGGGATGCATGTCTAGTGTGGGAGAGCCATGAGCAAGCACCCTTAGAGACCCTCCCTCTCTCCGAGTGACAGCTTTCTCTCTATACAGAGAAGGTGACCTGGAAATCAGCCTGTCACATTCTGTTCAGAGATTTAGGTCATGTATCACACATAAATTAAATGTATTTTGAAGTCCCAGGACTACCTGATTTTGCCAGAGGCACCATAGCATTGACCAAAATCTTCCTGGACTCCTGCTTGTACATCACATTTGTCCAGTCCACACACCTGACTCAGAAGTGGTGAACTGATGTTAATTTAATTCCAACACAGCACATTAATTTCAAACAAACCTATCAAAGCTTTGAGGTTGAGGGGTGGGAGTTTTCTCAAGATGGGATGGGGAAAAGGTTGACAATGTAGGTTAATTTGTTAACTGATCACCTAGGTTCAATTATGTGGCACTCACCAAGATATTGTAAGGAGAGAAGCTAATGACAAAAGGAAGTCAAGAAATTTGCCAGTACATATGTGGACCACTGCAAGAGGCAAAGCACCAGAAAACAACTGCAGGGAGACGCATAAGGAAACATGCATGCTCTAGTGTACTACAAATTGCAAACCTTCTTGTGTTGAACCAGGCCCATGCAAGTGTGGATTGTGCCATAAAACAGAGTGAATCTTCCCTGCACTTCAGATGCCCTCTTTGTATGCAACGTGTTTGTCTTTCACATTTTTATACCTCTTTTCCTCCAAGGAGCAGTTACATCTTTTTGTAACCCCAAGTAAATTGTTTTTACACCAGAGCAAGGACTCCCCATAGTTACTCTGGATTGCGCCCTAAGAGAAAGTGATTGGCCTAAGCGGAGATTTGAACCTGGATCTTCTAGGAACTTCTAAGTGCAACTCCTGACCAAATGGGCCATCCTGACTTTACCAAAGCAATTGAAAATCAGCAGTAGATACAACACACATTGCTGTTTATTATTTATACACTTATTTTTTATTTCTGTCCCCTACACAGATCATATACAGCAAGACTTGGTGCTAGCTTGTATGCTCTTTGAGAAATAAAAAAAACTGGCGTGTTTTTTTTAACCACACTAAGCCAAAAAAGAACAAGTGTACAGTTTTGGGTCACAGTCTAATTTGACCACAAAACCTTGTGAATACGGAATCGAAAAGAGCCTAGTAAGTGTGGAGTGAGTGCCTCTTTATCTCACTCAAAATCAAATTAAAATTTCATTCGCAAGTGAACAATTTGTCTTTCTAGAGATGTGACTTTTGGGAAACTGGAAAGAAGGAAAAAAAGCTTAATGAAGAAAGCATATCAGGGCATCTTCACAAAGCAAGCATGCAGGTTATTGCATATCAATTAAAATAAGAATTTGGGATAGAATATCCATACCATAAATCTTTGCTCTTAAAGAAAGGAGACAGCTGGACTCTAAGTTAGATCTCACATAATAGGAAGATTTAGTGCTTAGGAGCAAATAAGTTATTTGTCCTCCTTAGAGCCCAATCCAATAAATGCCTACTCAGAAGGAAGTCCTATTAATAGCCAGTGGGGCTTACTCCCAAATAAGGCTGCAATCCTAAAGACACTTTCCTGGGAATAAGACCCATTGAACACAAGAAGCTTACTTCTGAGTAGACATGGTTAGGATTGTGCTCTAAGTGTGGATAGGGATTGTATCCAAATCTTTGGGGCAGTGACTGACCATAGATGTATTCAAATTTAGATGCAACATGTAAAGTTGCCGAGGATGTCAGGACATTGTAATGGAAGGACAATCTTCTTCTGCATGAACTTGCCTGAGATTTTAGCTGATTTGGTGCTCTCGTTTCTATCATCTTTGAAAGTGAGACAAATAACAGTGAGAACAGAATCTTTTCTACTGTGGTGCATCAACCATGGATTACCCTTCCAAAGGAGCCTACCGGAATGCTTTTTAGGTTCCTAGTGAAATACTCTATATACACTACATGTGCATTGTGTGCATTTTGCATATTTATTTTAGTTTTCTGACTTATGATGTGATTTTTCCATATTAAGTCTTTTATATCAGTTGTTTTGAACTGCACAAGTAGGAAGATGGTTTATGAAGGCATAGGTGTCCCCTGGACACTAGTTGCCCTGCTAGTAATGACTGACTGTAGGGTGCAGTGCTCATCCCCATTTTTAGAGCCATAGAGCCATTGTCTGAAGATACCTCCATGAATATGTGGCCCACATATGCATGGAACTCTGTTACTTTCCCCCTTATTTATCTACCTGAATTTACATGCTTTCGAACTCCTAGATTGGTGGGAGTTGGGCTAAGGACAAGGGCTCACTCCGTCTTGCAGTACTCTGATCTTGAACCACAGACCTGCCAATCTTCAGACTGACATGCATAGTTCCTTTAACCATGAAGCCACTGCAGACACTTAGAATAGTAATAGTGATAGTAATAGTGACAGTGATAGTGATAGTGATACTGATACTAATAGTTAGGTATACTGCTGGCATTGTGAACTGGACACAAAAGGAACTGGATGAGTTGGACAGGAAAACAAGGAAATTAATGACCGTTCACTATGCTTTACATCCACGTAGTGATGTTGACAGGCTGTACCTGCCTAGAAGATTAGGGAGCAGAGGATTTTTGCAAGTGAAGCAGTCGGTGGAAGAAGAAAAACATGCCCTAGCAGATGATGTGCGAGAGAGCCAGGAATCTGCTCTGATTGAAGTCAGCAAGAGAAAGTTGTTGAAAGTGCAGCAGACCAACTATGAATATCGCAATAGTGCAATTCAGGCTTGGACTGCCAGTTGGCAGAATAAAGTACTGCATGGCCAATTCCTTGCCAAGATGGAAGGAAAAGTGGATCAGGATAAGACCTGGTTGTGGCTCACGAGTGGAACACTGAAGAAGGAGACGGAAGGCCTGATACTTGCTGCCCAAAATCAGGCAATCGGGACAAATGCCATCAAGGTCAGAATTGACAAATCAGCCCATGACCCAAAATGCTGGCTCTGCAAAGAAGTGGATGAAACCATCGACCACATTCTAAGTGGCTGCAAGAAGATCGCGCAGACTGACTACCAACTGAGGCACAACTCTGTAAATGCCCAGATAATCCACTGGAATCTATGCCAAAAGTATCATCTGCCAGTGGCAAAAAAACTGGTGGGACCACAAGCCTGAAAAAGTGGTTGCAAATGAGCAGGTCAAGCTTCTGTGGGACTTCAGGATACAGACGGACAAGGTCTTGGAGCACAAGACTCAAAGAAAGCAGTCAGGTGTGGCTTGTTGACATTGCCATACCAGGTGACAGCAGAATTGAGGAGAAATAACTGGAAAAGATCTCCCGCTACCAAGACCTAAGAATCGAATTACAGTGTATCTGGTGTAAGCCAGTGGAGGTGGTTCCAGTGGTAATTGGCACACTGCCAAAGACCTTGGCAGGCACCTGAAAACTATTGGCATTGACAAAATATCACTCTGCCAACTGCAGAAAGCTGCTCTTCTGGGAGCAGCACGAATTATACGCCGCTATATCACACAGTCCTAGACTCTTGGGAAGGGTCCGACTGGTGATGTGGCTGAAACCAGCATGAAATTGTTCGCTGTGTATTTATGGATAATAATAATAATAATAATAATAATAATAATAATAATAATAATAATAATAATAATAATAATAATAATAATAATAATAATACAACACATCACACACACATAGGTATTATGCACATGATAATATTTCCCTAAAAAGTGTGTGCACCTGTTTGCAGCCACTACTGGTATTTTCCCATTGTTTTGTTGCTTCAACAGAATATTTCTCATTCCCTTTGAGATTCCGTCCAATCAGGGCTTTCATAGTGAATGTGATGAAGACTATGTGATGATATCACTAAAAGCAAAGCATCCCTTTCCTCACATCGGTCACATACAATTTCACTGTAGCTGCACTCGTGCAAGCCACTGGCTTCACTATCACTTTTAGAGCCCAATCCTATGCATGTCTTTTGAGAAGTACAGTACATCCCATTATAGTCAATGGAACATACTTCAGGAAAATATGGATAGGATAATATTGGGCTCATAGCTAGGTCTGGTTTATTAAGTCAGACAGAAGCTCTTAAGTAGGAGCATTTGCTGTTTTAGAAACAAATTGCATAGGATGAGTGAAAGCTATTGTTAAAAAAGACATTTAGGTGGAGCATAAGGATTATCCTGAAAATTATATGTTTGCAAGCTTGGTTTAAACAGTGGGAGAAGCTGCTAGAGAGGCTAATCAGAGATTTAACAGAGGAACACGTAGAAAGTCAAGATCTAATGAAAGATAAAGGACACAGTTTTTCTAAAGTGAGATCATGCTAAGAAATGTTGATTGAATACTTTGATTCAGCGCATCTACAAGCACTGAGAGAGAAAGCCACGTACATAATTTACCTGGATTTTTAAAAGCTTTGGTAACATTACAACACAAAAGATTAATCTGCAATGTAAGTACTTAACAAGGCAAAACCGTTAAAAAATAATAATAATCTTTAATACTGAAGTCACAAAAGATTTGTAAAAATTAATGAGGAAGAATAAATATTTTCTCTCCAAAACCATACCCAGAGCTGAGAAGAAAGTGAAGATTTATGAAATTAATTTGAAAATTAATCTGAAGCCAAGTAAATGTAGACAGAATAAGTAAAGCTGAGTTGAGGTATCATTCCATTTTCATCCACTTTTGGAGAGCAACCAGAGTTAAAACTTATTCCAGAGTAAATACCATTGCTTTAATTAGGGCTTACTCCAAAGTAATGTACTGTACATATGATCACTGTTCATGATCAGCCTTTAATCATAAAACAGAAATTAGAATTTAGTATTAACAGGTTTACATGAAAGAATACATGCAGTTGTACTATGTGCATTTACCTGACACTAAGCCCCACTGAATGTAATGGGAATTGCTTCTAATAAATGTGTTGGATTCCATTAACAGTTGCCTAATTCATCTCTTTCTTTCAAGCATTTCCTGAACTAGGAATCAGCAACATCCGTATTGGAGCAGATGCACATGATGGGTATGGGGAGGCCAGATGTTGTTCAAGCATTAATCTGGCAAAATCTAAGGACCTGCAACAGTGACCACTAGCTGAGACCCCCTCCAATGTGGTTCCTGATCACCCTGGCTACATGGATTCCCTGGTTTCCTGGATATGAGCTTCCTCTAAGCCAGTGTTTCTCAAAATGGGGGTCGGGACCCCTTTGGGGGTCGCCTAGAGGTTTCCTGGGGGTCGCCTAAAGACCTCTGGTGCAGGAGGCCAGGTCA
The DNA here is from genome assembly GCA_030015325.1 of Cryptoblepharus egeriae. Classification (NCBI taxonomy): domain Eukaryota; kingdom Metazoa; phylum Chordata; class Lepidosauria; order Squamata; family Scincidae; genus Cryptoblepharus; species Cryptoblepharus egeriae. The sequence goes on from JAREYC010000003.1 coordinate 44,751,041, forward strand.
GGCTTGCCAGATCTCCAGCTGTAGCTGCGCACGCACTGGGGCTGACTGACAGCCTCAGGGCCCAATCCTATGCATGCCTACTCTGAAATAAATCCCATTGTGTTCAATGTGTGCATAGAACACACATTTCATTTGTAACAATGAAAATACATCCTGCAGATCAGATATTTACATTACGATTCATAACAGTAGCAAAATTACAGTTATAAAGTAGCAATGAAAATAATCTTATGGTTGGGGGTCCCCACAACATGAGGAACTTATAAAGGGGTCACGGCGTTAGAAAGATTGAGAACCACTGCTCTAAGCCATTGTTTTTTTTTCTCTGCTGGCAGTAGCAGTAGCCACTGAAGGGTGAACCAAGCCAAGCTGCCTTGGCTTGGCGTCAGCAACTCTCACCCCAACAGTTGTCATGGTGGGCTGGCACAAGGGGCTGCTCCTGGAAATGAGGTGGAAATGAAGCATTCTTTCCTTGTCATGGCACCACAGTAATACAGGTAGTAGAGCTACCTCACTCTAATCTTTTTAAACAGTCCCTACTATTACTGTAGACATGGCTACACTAGAGACAGGCAATTCTTTTTGCCTGGTCAGAAGCCATGCATGGTCTTGGACTTGCCTCCAGCTCAGATTGGGGGTAGCTGGTCTTGGAAAGATAACATGTATGGATTCCTACATTCCACAGTCACTGGGAATAGAACTAAAAACTTGCAAGAAAGATTGAGTGAAAGCATTGCTGTCTGGTTAGTGGGTGATGGTAGGGAGCTCTTGGGCTGTGTGTGTCCAAGGCCAGCAGGGAAGGCTGCATGAATATTTTCCTGTCCCCTTTAGCTAGATGCAGAAATTAAATTTCTGAGCCTAGGCAAATAGAAGAACTAACACCCCCCAAACCCTGCCAAATAGGAATGTTTATCTTTTAATTGCTTTTGTTTAACACAAGAATCAGCATTCACTGAGGTTCCTGGAATGGAATCCTTGCAGATGCAGAGACTCAACCTGTACTAGCATGTGTCATCCTCGCATGTACTAGCATGCTTGCCATCATGGTTGGGTCTTCTTCACCACCTTGAGATAATAGACTCTTTGGGAAGGAGAGAGTTGCTTCTCACTTTGACCCAAATAGCACAACCAGATGGAGAGAGCTGGTAGAAGTATACTGCAATCCTAAATACACTTTCCTGGGAGTAAGACCCATTGAACACAATGGGACTTACCTTTGAGTAGACATGGTTAGAATTATGCTTGTAATTAATGTTGCAGAAGTAGTAAAACCATCCACTTTGTTTAGAAACAGATCTGATGTGCATTCGGATAAGGAGAGATTTTCCTGCTAACTTCAGAAAAAGTTAATCCTTTGCTGTTCCTTAAACGAATGAAGATGATGTAAATAAGAATTTACAATGCTGTGTTTGTTTCAGCAGGGTGTAAATATGACAGCACTTTTGATCATTTTACAATCTAGGTTCATTGATATAAGTCTAGTTAAGTTTATTGCTGACTTAATAAAGGTTGATAGTAATGTTTTAGAAGCCTTTTGCAGTGCAAAAAGAACTTGTGTTTGATCTAGCATCAGTGACAAAAAACAGGCTCACTTTTTATGATAAAAGAAAATGCCTGTGTTGATCTGCAAATGTGTCAGATCATTCTGAAGAGTCTAGTAAGTGCTGGGTTGTTTTGTTGTTTTTGTCAAATGATTTTTCCCCCTTTATCACTGTGCTTCAAATAAAAAGGGGGGAGAAATATTTTGTACGTTGTGTCATTGTATTCATTTGTCATAATTTTTGTTGACAATTCTTGACATGTACTGTGTTTTACAGTTCTAACGAGAGAAAAGGCCAGCCATTAAGTTTACGTTGCTTTGTTTTTCAATAAAGTCACATATCAGGAATAATATTAGGAGTATGCTAATAAACCATATATAATGCTGGTCATCTGGGAGCAAGAAATATTTTCTAACTAGTTCTAAAGGGAAATAATGTTAAAAGAAAAAGGAGAGTGATTGTTATTTATGCAGTGTATGTTGGTCTGCATGTCAGTATCAAAAACATCTTTTAAGGAGCTTGGTAAAATAAATCTGCAGCCTTGATGGTGGTTGTTTCAAATGTCTACTACATATATTGTTTTAATATGGGATTCTTGTCTTTTGTTGTCTAGAAAGAAATGTTCTGCTAACTGAAAAGCATTTATCTTAATTGTGTCATACACACATTCCTTTAAAGAACAAATATCTAGTCTATTTTGATTGTAAAATTAAATTTGAGCTAGATTTGTTGCCCAATTTTCCTGTTAAATCCAGCTAAAGTTATAACCAGGAATCAACACCACACAATTGTCTACCTAGAATGTATCATTGAATTCAGTAGGACTTGGAGCCAGGGTAACCAGATGCCTGAACCTCAAAAGGGGGACAAGGTCTTGGATTCCTCTCAGCCTGGCCGTTCTTGCAGACAATGGCATTTTTTTCCTACTCACAAGTAAATTCGCGATATTGGGTTCTCTCAATTTCTCATAGAGATCAATGCATATTTTTTATTTTTTGGCCATAACCTTTGATAGGAATGAGATATTTCCAAACCGGTTTTTGCATTGGATTCTGCTCTTCAGTACAAATCCAACAACATATGACATGATGGGGTACTCCACCCCATTGCAAAGTTCCAAAATGAAGTTAAAATGGAGGACAGTGAAGCCCTTTTGGAGACAAAAACGGGCAAATCCGGGAAAAATTCAATGATATAGTAACCCTGCTTGGAGCCTAATCTCTAATTTCTGTCTACTCAGAAATAGACTCCATTATAATCAATGGTACTGTACTTCCTCCTACTTAAATGTGAATAGAACTGTAGCCTCACTTTCAGGAAGTGTATATAGGATCACAGCCCTAAATTAATAAGCATTAACTTGTTTCTTTTCATTCAGTAGGATTTGGGTTATACTTTTAAGAACATTTGCTAGAATGTCTCTTTTAACTATGAGACAAAACAAACACAGTGTTTTTATTTAGAAAAAAATGTTACACTGTATTCAGTTGAAGTTACGCCCCAAGTAAGTGTATCTTTGATTAAGATCATGCTTATTGTTGGGATTGTTCATAGGTATTAGCAGTGTTGGGAAGAGCTCATGGAGCTTGACTCCTCACAATCAGAATGGAAACACTTTACAAGTCCTCAAGTCACCCCTTTGTGGCTCTGTAGGATTTGAGTTGAGTCACCCTGTTGCCTTTAAAAGCCTGCTGCAGGGGAAAAAGATGTGGCTTCTGTTGGGCTCTTGTTGGAGCTGTCTTTAAATGCTCCCCCTGCTGTCTCTGCCAGACTGGAATGGTTGAGAGAGACTGAGAGAGCCGAGAAGGAAGCAGCAAGAGGATCAGGTGTAGCAGCTCTGTGGCTTACCAGGGTGACCCAAGCTATGGTAGCCTTAGTAGTAGTTATACTTCTGCAGCCAGTCATTCAGTGAGGGTTCTTCTCCCACCATCATTGCTGTAAAAAGCAGTAGGTCTTCAGTAGCTGACATATAGCTGAACAGCAAGTGTCAGGGACCAAAGTGGTGCAGTCACAATCGCAGACCTTGGCATTTGTTTCTGTGCTGTGTATGCCTTGGAGTACTGTAGTGTCCACTCATGCTTCAGAGTTATTACTGGTTATGGATCTATCAGCATTCCAGGAGGAGTGGTATCATGGATGTGCATCATAGTAAGGGAATTTCCAGTCTAAAAATAATCATGGATGTTTGGAAAGAATTTGTTGCAATGGGGCTGAAGAATTTTATTCTCTTAAATATTTACTGTACATATTGAGAGAACGGGCCATATTACAACTCTAATATGCGGCTGTATATCATATAGTTGAAGTGATGAAGTGGTAACTCACCATATTGATGAAGTGGTAACTCACCTTTGAATTGGTTATCAGTATTATCTGTCAAGAGAAAAGATCAGTTTCACCATTCTGTTGCTTCCTTATATTTCTGATCTGGTGCAGGTGTGGTAAGCTTTTCCCCATCTTGTTGAAGAGCAACAGATATGATCAGTTAAACAAGTGATACACTGTAGTGTTACCACTTTGTAAATGGTTATATTTATAGATCCAGCATCTTCCAATATATTGGGAGTCAAAGCAGGGGTCAGCAGACCCATAGGTACTGAATATGTAACCCATGTTTTAAGGATTCCAGTGTGGGAGGAATAAGGGAAGAATAGTATAGTTCTTAAATAATATTTCTATTTAAGAAATATTTCTATTTTAACTTGCAAGATTTTTTCACTTAAGTGTTCTGTGATGGAAATTGTTTGTATTTGCAAAGTTAATATTTTCCAATTTTTTTTGTAGAAGAAGACTTATCAGTGTATCAAGTGCCAGATGGTTTTCTACAATGAGTGGGATATCCAGGTTCATGTTGCAAACCACATGATTGGTGAGTGAAGTACTAAATCTTGTTGATGATAGACAGACTGTTCTCCTAGCTGTATTCATCATTGCCTGTAAAATTAAACAGAGTTAAGAAGAAATTAATTGTGCAACCGTCAATGATTTACCCAGGTGTGATAGATTTTTTTATTTTTATTATTAGGCTAATAAAGCATTACCGTGTTTTATTTTCTGCAAGGGCTAGTTTAGACTTCTGCAGAGAATCGTATACTACTGCCAGTCAGAACACAGGTGATTAACAAATTAAACTTCTAATCATTTTTGCATTATTGAAAACCAACTAACAGGAATGGTTAATGAACTGGTTGTTAGCTTTCCACAGAGTTTTAGGCAGGTTTTAATTTCAGAAGTTATTATGATAATGACACTACCGAGTGCACCTTGATACCATCATCAAAATTGGCAAGTTTTGTCACTAAGAAACATAAATAATTCAAATGGCCTTAAAATAGGAATATGTGTGGTGTTTAAATGTTCTAAAAACATCCAAAATGGCTCTGAATAAAGTGAATGAATATATTTTAATTGAGACAAAGCTGACATTTGGCCATCAGTAGCATTCAGAAATTGCAGTCATAGGTTTTTGTTTTTTTAAACCAGAGATTTCCTTTTATAATATCTATAAAAGGAAGCTGAATTGAGGATATAGCATAAAACACATAAGCATTTTCTTTTGAATAGTCATATTTTGCCATTATTTGTTTACTCTCCCTAGGGTGTTCTGTAATGTTTTTAATTTGGTTACCATTTAGTAATAACACTAAGGGTTCTGCAAAGCCAATTAAATTTATCAAGCACATCTTTTGCCCACTAATAAAACAATATTGCCTTTTGTTGCTGTCTGATTTTTTAAAAAATTCCTTTGGTGAAGAGAAAAGCATAAAATTGTTGTTTTTGCGCTCATTTGACACTGTTTCAATATTATAAAAACTGGAACTTTGGGCAGAAGATTCATCCAGCAAACAACTCTGTATTGGCACAGTCTTTAATGCAGAAAGTTCTGTTTTTACTCTATCTTTGTGTTATTACCCAATAATTTTTTCATTTGTTGTCATGTAATTTTTTTGTACTATTAAAGTTTGTCATCTAATTTAGAACAATTTCTCTTTGACTAATTTATGGATCTATGGGCTGTTTTCAGAAGCAAAATGTTCATTCCACCATTATAAAATGATGTGGTAGTGCAGTAAATTGTGTGCCACTGCAAATGCATTGGAGCTGCTGGCACGAATGGCCAGCAGCCCTGCATCCCCACCACTGTTGGATTCAGAGCAATGGCTGGTAAGGTGGTGGCAATGGCTAACCATAGGCAGTCCAGAATAGGTTCACATTGGGGAGGGAGAAGATAGGAGGTGCTTCAGTCCTAAACCATCTTGACACACCCCATACCTCTCATTGGAATAATTAAAAAAGAGGTAGCATGGTCCAAAGAATGTGTGTTTTAAATATTTTTTTACTACTTGTTTGCAGATTGTGCCTTCCTCCCCCCCCCCCCCAATAGATAACAGTATGCCCTCTGTTGTATGGCTTCATTCTATGGCAGGAGATAGGATTGGGCCATTTGTTTCCAATTTTTGAGCTGTAATACTAAACACCAGAGCAAATACCATTGAAACTATTGGGATTGGCATTTGTGGATTTGCTCAGGATCATGCTGAAAGTGCATAGAAATAAAAATTCTTATAAATAAAAAATGTTTTGGGGGCTACAAGGTGAGCTTTACATCTTGGATGAATAGCCTGAAGCTATTATACTACCAAATTAATCTTTTTTGGAAAAGCATCACTATCAAATCTTAGCATGGATATCAGTTAAAGTAAACCTGAGCTGACCAAAGCAAACAACATCATTTTCACAGAAAACCAAAGTGACACTTCTCATGGTAATAAAAATATAACAACAAGCAGAATACTTAAACAACTTTCTTGTGTGCAATTTATTAACACGTGATTACTAAAGTGCTCTGAAGTCAACAGCCTAAAATGGGCCTTATCGCCTTTCTTAATGGGCCAGCTCTGCTCAGTAAGTGGCTTGGTCAAGTCAAACTTGGAATTAAGTCAAGCCCTGAAATCTGATAGGGAACAGAGTGCCCAAAACACTCATGAGAAACCAGGGATGACTGAGGTTTACCCAGAAGGAGGCACACAAAGAGCCAACTATGGATGAAATGTAGATAGCTGTTATATTTCAAGTGAGTAGACAAGATGAGATTGTTTCAAATTCAGGTGCACAATTCCAAATTTGGAAAATGGAAAAAGAGGCAGAGAGCAAAAGTGTAATAAAGCAGTAGTACAGTGATTCAGAAATGTGGAGACATTAATGGCTCACTCTCACTGAAGGTGACATGGTTGGTACTTCAGGGTGATACTTCCAAGTTACCTCAGCTCCCCTTAGAAATAGCCCAAATCGGAGACAGTGACCATGATTCAATCCATTTTATCATGCATGAAGCGTCCCCGATAAATCTGACACAAAAAACCTGAAGGATGGACTTTCCATAAATGAAGAGACTAGTTAGAAAGAAATTGAAAGCAAAGGTAAAGAAGATCCAATCCAGAAGTATAGCACTGATGTAACACAAAGTGCCAGGGAGGGATCCTCCCCTGAGAGAACAGCTACTATGTGCATGTGTGGATACGCATACATGCACAGAGAGCATCAGCGACTCCTTGTTGTCGTTGAGAATTTGAGAGGGGATATTATTCACCATTAGGCTAGAATCTGTTCTCCAAACTAGCTGGCCAGAAACCATTCTTCTTCAATGCCTTCCCCATCAAGATTGACTCTGGCTGTCCTTTGTTGTTGTTTTCTTTTTTCAAAACTCATCTGGCCAGAGCTTTCACTGCCATGTTGGCGTCCCTTGTCAACTCCAAGTGAATCTATTACTGGATAGCAGTATAATAATAAAACTGTGTCAACTACTTAATTTAAACCTATTCACAGCTATACTAGTCCAGATGTAAATTGCACTCAGAAAATTCTAGTTGTAGGTACCCCATAATATTAATCAGTAATTCATAGTTTGCTATTAATGTTATGAGCAGCAAATAATATACGCTATTGTCTCCCCCATTAAGGGGAAGAAAACACACCTTTCAGTTCGTTTAGATGGATCTCAGTGTTAGGATATTTTTAATGAGCTATTCAACAAACAGTCGAAAAGAAACATTTGACAAGTAGAAAATTGACACTTTCTCTGTGTGAGTGAGGGATCATTCTGGAATGTCAGACAGTCTCATAGGGTGTGTTTACTTGCCACCCACTTTCCACCTGCCTCTGATCATTTGGCGAAGAACAATGATGATTTCTTTTTTTAGCAGGTAAAGCTAGATCAAGCCAGATTGGAATCTGACTACAAAGAGGGCAAATAAGTATGGAGGGCTTTATTAAATTGCACTAACACTGGAAGTCACTTTAGATGTCACACATTTCATTCACAGAAGTCACTCCCACTGTAAGTTCAGAAGGGCTTTTACTCATGTCTGTGAATGTGCCAGAAATGGGTATACTGAAATAGGTACCCCTGCCTTTGGAATACTTGACAAAATTATGTCTGAAGTATACAAGACACATAAAAATGTCTTCAGGGCATTGCAGATTTTCATCACAAGAGTAAGTTGTGCAAGCAAAAATGCTAATGCTGTAAGTGGCCCTTACATGACTCACGTTGTTAAAAGTTGGATGAGATAGAATAGGGAAGAGGTGCTTTTCTCGGCTGGTTGTCATGCATGATATTGCTTCATGCCATAACCATAGTGACACAGATTTATATGTGCTTTCTAGAAGAAGAAAAATGCCATCACACAAAGCTCAGTGTGCTTTGCAGGCCTTTCTTTGATCATCTGTTTTCACTATAAGATTCTTGTAAGTAATGCATGACTTTGAAATTCAACCCTCATTAAAAGCACTCAGATTGTTTCTAGGGTAAGAAAGGGACAGAACAATTACCAACCGGAAATATTTCAATATTTTTTTAAAAAAATCTGAATTTACTTTTGCAGTATGAGAAAATAGTGTAGTTGAGTTGGCATTCATTTTCCCATGGTGCTCTGACTTTTGCTTCCTGCAACCATAAACCCATTTTTCTCCTAAATGTTTTCCACATTTACAGGGCACTTCCAAAATAAGGATATATCCTGGTAACTGGGACTATCTTGGGTTTTGGGGATTGCATTCACATACTGGCAAGATTGACAGGGGGTCCTGTCCCAGTTTTGTGGAAGAGAATTATGGTAATCCTACATAAGGATGAAGAAATGGCGTCAACAGGCTTTTGCAGGCATATTAAGATAGGAGCATGTTTTGATTAAGCATGTACTGTACAACATAGTAGATGCCCATACTTGCATACACAGGTACATGAAAACACAAAGAATAAATCTATATTCTTATTCTGGATTTAAAGGGTCTGCATAGGTGCTGTTTTAGTACAATAAAGGCACAATCCAGACTAACTATGGGGAGTCCTTTCTCTGGTGTAAGAACAATTTACTCTGGATTGCATTATGAATTTCCCATAGGTTTTCACTATGCGGTGCAGTAACTGCGGGTGCATGTAATGTCTCTTATGTGCTCCCGTAGTTACTCTGGATTGTAGGGTAACTCTCACAGTGATATTACATGGTAATGAGTACCAGCTGTGCTTTTGTGCCTTTCTGAAAGGTTTTGGGTGTTCTCCCCAATTTGGAAAAATAGAAAGGGCTTTTGTAGAAAAAGGTTTCTTTCTCAGAGTGAGCTTTGTAGCAGGATAGATATTCGAACCTGAGTTCCTTGTGTCCATTTTACTGTAGTACATTCATTCTTGCATACAGAATGTTCTAAAGCAGAAGTTCTCAAACTTTTCAGTCTCTGAAGCCTTTTGGATTCCTAAATGGAGTCTCAGGAAGATCTTGAATGCATGTGTGGAAAGGCACAGCATTGAGCAGATGTTGTCCATTTGCGGCGTACTTGTGCAGCCCTTGAAGGGCTCCTAGAAGCACTCTTTCAGAAACACTGCTGTAAAGATGGAGTAAATAATCAGGGACCTAGGGGTATAGAAGAAGCTTGCAGAGAGAATACAGAAAGTTTGGGAAGTCTGAATTTGGATTAATTAGAACAAGCCACTTAGAAGAAGCTTTCAGAGAATTTGATGAGTTCCATAACAGCCTAATCCAGAAGGAGGATTCAGCAGACCTGTGTGCCCTCAGACCATCATACTAGCTTTAACAGATTGGCACAGGCACAGAACAAATCTGATTGCAGGAGTTAGAGGTTTCTCTTGGCTTTATTGTCTTTCTGCAGTAGTATTTCTGTTCTTTTATATTTATTGTGTTAGCTCTTGCTTAGCTTGTTATAGCTTTTTTCCCTCTCTCTACTTCAAATGGGAATCTTCTTTGATTTATGGAGACTGACTCTTGAAACTTATATGATTTAGAGAAAACATTACAGATGAAGCTGGAATGTATCAATGAGGGCCCACTCTTCAGACCAGTTTCATTCTTTACGGCAAGCTAAGACTGGAATCCTATACATGTTTACCTGGGAACAAGTCTTATTGAACTCGATGGGACTTACTTCTGAATACACATGCTGAAGATTGTGCTTTAAGTGTTCACAGAGGTCTGCAGAGTAGCAATACGGTGGGCACTATCAAGCATTATGTTCTAGACATGAAAGAAATAGCTGATGCCTTGTTTGCATATTATTTTGGAGAACATCTTCTGATTCTCTTGTATCCATCTGAAGGTAAGGGAGAAGCTAGATAAACTTCATTACATGTGATAGAACAGAGAAGGAGGATAGGTTGGTTACCTGTAGCTTAAAAGCTTTGTGAGTGCAGATTTACGGTTTTGGAACATAGCTGACCCAACAGTTTCTTCAGTGTTACCACTTCAGTGCTGTATTTCTCATCAAATTCTGCAATTTGAATTTACCCCTCAAAGAAATTGAGGGATCAATTTGCCTTTCAGACACCACTATATGCATACTTTGCCCCAGTCATGAGCAGAGACAGAATGCTGAACAAAGTTCTGGAGGCTTCTGAAGTCAATTTTGTGCATATTGATTCAGCAACATGCGTCTCCACATAGGGACCACTCATCATAAGCAAGTTTTCCATAATCCTACTGTCCTTTTACAATTGTAATGTTTGCTAAAATAATGTATAAAAAGCCATTGGAGAACTAGTCTGTGTGAAACAACTACAATTAACATACAGTCCAGCATTTGGATAGCAGTGTGAGCTCAGTGCTACTGAATCAAACACACAGTACATTGTCTTTACTGTGAACCGCATTACTCTTTCAAATAAGCAGTATTACTTTGTCATCTCAAAATATGTCTTCTAATGGTCAAATTCCTTCAGGGTGTGTATATTTTAATAATGTAATATCTCGTCTAGACTTTTAGCGGGGAAAGACGGTTGTGAAACAGCACTGATAAACCTTCTTATCTTTGTCTTTTAAATTGGCATGTAGAATATTCACCGATTTGAAATGTCACTGTGGCTTGGAAGATTACTACCTAATGGAAAACAAAAAAATACACTAGACTTCTATTATCCAGGTCTCCTAATTACCCTGTATTTCCCTCATGTAGCCCATGTCACTGTGAATTGCATTCATGTTTTGCTGATTATCTGCATGATTTGAAAGATACACCATGTTCTGTTAAATGTGCTTATAATGCCTATCAGTAACAAAAGGAGAACACAATGAATCCAAGTTACTGTTAAATAGAAATAAGCTCTGTATAAATCAAGTAGATTTAGGCTACAATCCTAAACTCCAGCCTAAGCCCTTGCACAAGTCCCATGCTGGCCTGAGAGTGTCACAAAAATGCTGTAAGACACTTCTGTGCCACTCCTGGGGGAGGGTTCGGTCAGTGTACAGACATGTGTTTGCCTTCCTACATAACCACAGGAACAGGAAAACTAATGAGTTGTGCCAAACTAGGTTAGGATTGCACGCTAAAGACACTTTCCTGGGAGTAAAACCCAATGAATACAATGGGGCTTTTGAGTAGACATGGTTAGGATTGTGCCATGCCTAGTCAAAAATAAGTTAAGATAGAGGTCTAAGACCACAGTCCTAACCATGTCTACTCAAAAATAAGCCCCATTGTGTTCAATGGGTCTTACCCCCTGGAAAGTGTCTTTAGGATTGCAGCCCTCCTGTATTTCCCAGCTGTAAATAAGTAATGTATCAAGGTTTACATATTAGAATACTTTAGCGCATCAGTATATATATATGAATAATAGCCCTACAGTTCTTTATTAACAGTATCATGTATGTCTTGGCTTTTTGTAAAGTCCATTTACATTCATTCAACTCATATTGTTCCAACCTATTGTTCATTATTTATCTTTGTAGAAACTATGGTTATATAAACCCAACAAACCAAGATGTGTAGTCACTTTAGAGATAGATTTCTAATTTAACGAAATATTTTTGAATATGGTAACATTTATCCCTGCGGGTATCCATCTATTTTTCCTTATGTCCTTTGAGTTCACCATACTTAAAAGATGAAATAGCTGAAGAACTAAATTCCTATCTTTCCAGCCAAAGAATTCTTTCTGTATAAAATTATGAGACCCGACAGCTGAAGTGTAGTAAATTTGTAAGTGTTCAGAATAAAGCACTGTTAGGCAGGAGATAATGCAAAGCGGTGATATTGCCAAGAACTATTTTATGAAGGCTTAATTTTTTCAGTCTGATAATTTTTGACCAATAATTACAAACCACCAATTATCCTTTTTAGTTAGAAGGAAATCTCTAGCACTATGGAGGTTGGCATTGCAGCTAGCGCATAAATCCCGAAAGAGGTAAATATGTTCCAAACAGCCACAGACAACTGTCTCATGAAATGTAGTGTGGAAATTGCAAGCCGCTGGCTGTGCAGAACAGAGAAGCACATTTACCATTGAGGACTGATCGGACTGACAAAGAGAATGATAAAAGGGGTGGGGGAGTCACAGTCTTTGTGGTTTTCTGCCGCTAGTATTGACTGTCAAAATTGACCTATGGTTCTATAATGCTAAAAACTGTCTCAAAAGTTTGTGTGATGGGGTATGATGAGATTTTCCATAATTGCTCTTTTAAAATTTATTTGGTTTTTAACCCAGCATCTTTCAAGTATATTTCTCTGTCAATATAATTGGATAAGAATTGGAATTAATAAAATGATTACTCGGCCATTAGGATTTTATCACTTACTGCCTATGTTTTTTAGGTTGCAAATATACATTCATATGTGAATGGTTCTGGCTGCCTATACATTTCCAAGAACATGAAAATGCCAGTGATGTCCTGTAAAGTCCTTAATTGCTTCGGCCTGCATTTCTGAATGTTTTTCCCAATGTGCATATGCTCATGGCATACGGTTACCATGGATGGCCCTGTTGTGGTGACCATTACCAGTAGGTATATGGTTGACAGTAGCTCATGGTAGGCTGAGGGACTTGCAGTCCAATCCTAACTATTATACCTATAAGGCAAGAAATTTCTGCTAATAAATCAAGCTTAGATCAATCTTCCTCTTTTCCTCCTACCATCCCTTTGCTTCTTTCTCCCTCTCCTTTAGCCATCTTTTCCCCTTAGCTCCCCTGTGGTTGCAAATTTGCCCTGCCCAACGTTTTTCAAAGATCTTGGGATCTCACATTACCTTCAGCCACCGCTTTGTGACTGTGGTTGGTATCCTGACTATAAGATACTCAAACAGAATTGAAGGAAGGAGCCAGAACCTTTGAAAGTCATGAATATGCACATCTCTAATTGCATGGGGCTGGGTGGATGGGCAAAACGTTATTCAAACTTCTCTATTATCACTGATCCAGCAACTGTGTTTGCATACAGGAGGTTTGCAGCACATACGTAGTTCATGCAAATGAGACCTATTCCTCGCTTTACTTGTTGGCATTCAGTGATCCTGACCTTGGATGATAATCTCTTCATCAACTCAGAGCAGGCGCTTTTGAACTGTGTTGGGACAAGAGAAGCATTGGACTCAACTGGTCTGAGGGTATTTTACACTTAGCATTATGGGGTTGTAGCACCACCACTGCAGCTTAGACATGACACTGCTTGTCACAAATGTGCTTTAAGGCATGTTTGTTGCACCCGAGGAGGAGGGACCACCAGTACTGTGGCTCTGAACCAAAAAAAGACATTGTGGGAGTGCCTGAGGATAAGTCACAATGCCAAGCAGTGGTGTGAGGCAGTGACCAGTGCAGGAGGGGTGGGTGGATGGAACAGGCAGAGCTCTGTCCTGATCTTCTCGTCCATCCAGTCCACAAAGTCTGACATGGATGTTCTCCAGTCTGTACTGGCAGAATTGCTGGCACAGTATGTTTTGTAAATACAGCTTCCAAATAGTATCTTTCTCCAATTAAACATTCTCCAATTAAAACACCACACACAATTAAAATAAAATTTTTATTTGTTTGGGAGTGTAAGAGTGTGAAAAACCACATTTGTTAGGTTCACTTTGATGACATATTCTAGTAATACATATACATTAACTGCCTGCCTACAATTGTCTTGTATTTTTAGAAAATAATCATTGTATTTATTTATTAGTCTTGGAGGTGAAACAATGAAAAAGGAAAATCCTATCTTACATTTTTTTAAACATGTTATTTGATGTGTTGTTTTTTTCTTTGATTATTAATTTTTAATTAATATTCTTTCCAATAACAAACATAATTCTGGGGTGAAAAATGGATGTTTCTGATGTTAAATCCAGTGAATTTTTGGTTCATTTTGTGAGGCTGAGAAGCAAAAGATGAAAATTGTACTTTGTTTAATACTAACAGAAAGCTACCCTCATGTGGGCAATGCTGGCTTATTTGAAAAGCTCATAAAGGGTTTCTACATGGACCATACAAAGGGGATACTTTCTCTTTAATAGCCATCTGTACAGGAGAGATGAGAAGTGGGCCAGGTCAGCTCTCCTCAGCTGTCATGATATTAACGTAGGTAATGGAGCAAGCTCTGTGTTCTGCTGGGTGTTGTTTTTCATAGATGTTCATCGATTTACACAGATAATTCTATTTATTTCTTAAGAGTTGGTCCAAGCAAACCAGGCAGAATAACAAAACAACGAAGCACTGTGAAAGACTTTATTGTTGTTGATTTGCAATGCAACTTTTGTCTTTAAAAAATGGTGTTACACCTACTGTGCAGATGGCTGCATGATTTGTAAACCAGCCAAAACATTTAAACAAATGTGTGATCTGGGGATAGATTAAATAAAGGATAAAATGGAACGTGGACCACAAATTCTAATAATCAGATGATTCTAAGTTCCGCGTAGTGTGGAGAGACGGTAACTGTGATAGCAAGGAGCGCTTGCCAATGACAGCAAGGTGCCTAACAGATCACAGGATGGAGCCTGTGGCCTAGTAGGCCTCAGTTTGCAAGCTGCACATTTGCTGTACAGCTGGCGGCTCTGTGTGGGGACATCAGATAAAACTTATGTAAAATGAAGTGTTACTGCTTTGTAGGAATTCATGCAAAGAGGGAATTTGCAGACAGTAACTGAAAACCTGATCTGCGGTACCGATGAAACAGATAGTTCATGTGAATAGGTTTTAATTAACTGCGCAATTTTACCAAAAATAATTGCAGAAGGAGCTCCAAAATGGGCATGAGCAGGTATAAACCTACTGCATCATCAGTGTGATATTTAACTATCCATTCTCTCCTTAATGTTTTCCATTATCGAAATATTTTGTAGTAACCGTTACTTGTATTTAATTATAGCCCTCCCACCCCATAGTTCCAAATGAAATCAAAATCAGACTGCAAATTCTATACACATTTTTCTAGAATAAGCCCGACTGACACAATGAGGCTGGCCCTACAATCCAGAGTAACTACGGGAGCACATAAGAGACATTACGTGTACCCGTAGTTACTGCGCCATCTAATGAAAACCTATGGGAAATTCATACTGCAATCCACAGCAAATTGTTCTTACACCGGAGCAAGGACTCCCCGTAGTTACTCTGGATTGTGCCCCTAATTTTGATGCATAGGATTGCAGTGTCAAAGATGTGAATATTTTGTGAGCCAAAAAGTATTAGCAGATATGCATCTGCAGCAAGTTTGTACTTCTATGCTGCACAGGAGCATGTGACACTTATATGTGTCCATAAAAGTTATAAAGCCGACAAAAATGCACATCACAATTTTTACAAATAAATATAAACCAATTTATGAGAGTGTGTCATGTTCACACATTCTGTAGTCTTATGCCTTGGTTCATGAAAAACAAGTAATAATTTAGATCCACGACATTGCTCAAAAACCTTGCACAATCATATTTGATTTTTTTTTACAATGGAAAATTGCCTCTACCACCCCAGTACTGTTCTGAGAGAAAATGAATTATTTTTCATATCCACTTTTCTTTACATCATGTTCAGTGAAGGGATTCTAACCTATTTACACCACATGGTTGTAACTTGATTGTGGGTATTTGGCCTTTGTCAGGAATATATTACAGTTTTTAGCCTCCGCAACTCTTGTGTATGTGCTTGGGTGGAATTTAATCTGTTGTGAAACTTCTGTTCAATTTGGCACAACTTGTGTTAATTTCTGGCTCCATTGAAATAACAACCACATAACAGCAATGCATGGCTAATAACATCCATAGTTCAAGGGATCTCTAGTTAGAAAAGATTGTGTGTTGTTTGTGGCATTGCGTCAGCTTTCCTTCCTCTCTTTCTTTTTCCTTCTTGCCTTTAATATTTTTTCCTTCTTTCTAACAATTTAATGAAGTGTATTTTCCAGGATTTTTGAAAATTACAAATATACAGAATCCATCTGTAGTGAAAGTGAAAACAAAGCCACATAGCAAAAGTTGCTCCTCCCTTTTAATATTTTTCTTCACATAATTTTAAGTGACTTTCTATTTTTTTGTAAAGGTCAAATAACTGTGATAAATGAAAAATAGGCAAGAAAGAAAGAGAGATATGTGTGTGTGTTAACGTCAGCTGCTCATATAGCTGCATTTGGTGAGCTAACGGGGTTTCGTAGGTCACCTTTAGAATTTTATGCCTATGACAGCAGTAGCTACCTGCCAAGATTGTGAGGCATCTCACAGCTCTCAGGATGGAGCTTGTGGCCTGGTAGGCCGCAGTCGGAGGGGTACACATTTGCTGTACAGCTGGCGGCACTGTATGGGGCAGCAGTGTGGGCTGTTAGGGAGCTGGAAAGGAGACAAGCATGAAATTTCTTCTAACCCCAACTCTGTTTTTCTATACTGTTGGCTGCTTCTCAGTTCCTTGACAAAAAAACCAATCAGGCACCCTTTAATCCGCCTGTGATTACCAGTGGTATAAAAAGAGAAGCATAATGAGGAAAAATGCCTCGTTTTGTTGCCTTCAAAAGCCAACAAATTGGAGTTAACTTGACAGGAAGTGGCTTAATAATTAGATTATTTATTTATTCCTGACACATATCCCCCTGTTACTAGTCTCAGGAGACCCTGTAGATGGTACGATTTTCAAGCTGCCATTACTTCGCTGTCTTCTGTGAACAAAGAAACTACTGTCTATCAGTCAATTAAATGCACTCTTTAAGCAGAGGCTGAGAAGTCCTCAATGGATAGAGCCCTGGGACATTGTGGCTGATGATTCCTTTCTCTGTACTGTACATCACACTCTCAACTACAGTCCCCACAGAGATGGAATAAAGTCATGCATTAAAATATCACTTGTTGATTTGTTTGCTAATGAAGAGCCATTGAAATGTTTGTGTATTTCTGTGGCAAAACTGTTGATAAAAGGACGACTTGCTTGCATATCTTACTTTGTCTTTAGAAAGCACTTATTTAAGGCTTACTGAAATTAAGGTCAACAAATTAAGAAAAAAAACACACACAAAGAGATGGATAATGTGGTTTTACTCTTAATTCTTGCCAATGTAAATAGCACCGAGGACTGCAGAAGGAAGGAAAGGGGGGCATAATGGTACTTCAGGCATGTGTGTTGCAGTGTTTTGTATTAGTCAAAGCAAACTGCCTTGCGTGCCCAGCCCAGCAAATGCACACATTGCCTATTAGGACCAAAACTAAAGTGATGCAGGAGATTATGGGAACTTTGAAGCAGCTGAGGGAGACACCATCTCCAAACTTGATTTGAGTAGCAGAGGGGCATAATCACTTCCTCTGCACCATTTTCTGCATCCTTGCACTTTCCCTCTCAGAATATTATGAGCCCTATAATAGAAAAAGTACAGGTATTTGAATCTGGCCTCCTTTCTTCTACAGGGCTCATAGAAGACCTAAAAAAAAGTAGCTGCAAGGGCAAGGAGGGGGGTAGGCCCTCATCTCTCCCAAACCATTTGTTACCCTCAGGATTGGCATTTCCTGAAGTTGGTTTTAAGTAGGAAGGAGAAGAAACCCACTAGATTCCATATCACCTCATCATCTTATCTATTTAGCCTTTAAAATAGAAGTTAACAAACAATGAAAAAGTTGCAACTTGACATGCCAAGGAACATTAGGGAAGATAATTCGTATTTTGAAATGTGCATTGCTTTATATATATATAAAGCAATTTTGAAATGTGCATTGCTTTATATATGCTATATATATATATATATATATATATATATATATATATATATATATATATATATATATATATATATATAGCACTTTCCATTTTTCATTAAAAATAATTCACAGGTTATGCATGGCCAAGTTTTTCATCTGATAACAATATTAAGAATAATTAGCATTCATATAACACTTATATATTCAGGATGCATCAAGTGTGAGGTGAAGTATTATTATCCCCATATTGCAGGTGGAGGCTTGATGGCCGTATCCCAACCTTTCTAACTCCAATGCAACCACAGCAAAGCCCTAAGATAATGGGGCCTGAGGGGGTCTCTTAATTGCCCTACTAACTTATAATGCAGGGAACACCCCATTGGCATGGCTGAATAGGATTGGATTCATTGCTGAATGTTGGATAGGATTGGGCCTTGAAAGTCGGAGTAGTTTACAAAGGGTCACCAAATGAATTTCTATCAGTGGTAAGAAGACACTGTGCCTGTTAACCAGCAGGCCAGGGTTTGAGACCTGGGTCAGCCCCACAAGACAGGGTGAGCTCATGTCCTTAGCCCAGCTCTGCGACGCCAGCTGGATCCAATTGTATTGGCTCTGCCTTTAGTGGCGTGGAGTGACTAATTCAGTGGCGTGGAGAGAGGGGATTTGCTGCTTGGGTAACAGCCTATCCTCCATAACAATCTGATGGAGGCCTGCAGCTATATATATATATTGTTAGGGTTTGAATCTAATAATGAAATATGTTTGGTCAGGCAAGTTGATTCAAGGCTGATGCAATACTGCAGAAGGCTGATGCAATCTAGCTGATGCAATCTGTAACTGCTCTTACAGCATGATTCAGCAGAATTGGAAGTGCTGAGTCACTGGTCACATGACTGCAATATCTCTAACTGATTGGTGTTCCACTATATTTAAGTATGTATGAGATTATTGCAAAGTGTGGGTTACTGAGGAGGTGTATTATTACTGTTTGATACTCTGAAAGACTGGACTGTATCTGTGGACTGACTTGTGGACTGTTTAACTGGATTACTGAGATTGGAATAACCCTGCAACTGGATGTATGTATATGACTGATCTACTGCTTTGACCTTGGACTGTGTTACTTGACTTATCTTCTGCCTGTCCTTTGAACAATATAGTTATCTTGAACTATAAACAGCTGTGTGTTTACTTTGTGCTGCTGCCCTCTCATCCTCTGCACAACTACTCTGTGCTTAGCCCTGCTAATCCTGCAGGGACTCACATTCCTTACACACACACACACACACACACACACACACACACACACACACAAATATTTATTTACTCAATTTATTTTTATTTACTCAATTTATACCCCGCCTTTCCTCCCCCATAAGGGGGAGCCCAAGGCGGCTAACATTAAAGAATAAAACATCATTAAAATTGCTAATAAATACAAATTAAAACAACATTAAAAAACAATTAAAATACAATTAGAATTATAAAACTAGGAACAATTAAAAACAAGCTAAAAACATTTGTTAAAACAATAAAATACAACACTAACGCACTGCCCCCCACCCTCTGCCCCTTTTAAAACACTTTTTTAAAATAAAAGGTCTTAAGGCTCCGCCTGAAGCTCTGTACTGAGGGAGCTTTCCTAAGTTCTATGGGGAGGGAGTTCCAAAGCCGGGGTGCCCTATCTCTGGCCGCCACACCTCTCACATCTTTTAGTGGCGGCACAGTCAGTAGGGCCCCCTCAGATGACCTTAGGTGACGGGTCGGATTGTACCGAAGAAGGCGGTCCCTCAGGTACCCAGGACCCAAGCCGTTTAGGACTTTAAAGGTCAGGACCAGTGCTTTGAATTCAGACCGGAAACGAATGGGCAGCCAGTGTAGTCGCTGAAGCAGTGGCCCAACAGAGTCGAACCGACGAGCCCCGGCAACCACACGGGCCACCGCATTCTGGACTAATTGCAGCTTCCGGACCGTCTTCAGAGGCAGCCCCAAGTAGAGCACGTTACAATAATCTAGTCTCGATGTCACTTACCGTGGGTTACCGTGGCCAGATCTGAACGACTCAGGTATGGTCACAGCTGGCGGATCAGCCGAAGCTGAGCAAAGGCTCCCCTGGCCACAGCCGCCACCTGGGACTCCAGGAGCAGCTGCGAATCCAGGAGAACCCCCAAGCTGCAAACCTGCTCCTTCAGAGGGAGTGCAACCCCATCCAGAACAGGATGATATTCCAATACCCGAGTCGAGGACTTCCGGACCAGGAGAACCTCTGTCTTATCAGGATTTAATCTTAGCTTGTTCACCCTCATCCAGTCCCCCACTGCCTCCAGACAATGATTCAGGACTTCAACTGCCTCCTTGGACTCAGGAGGAAAGGAGAGATAGAGCTGGGTGTCACCAGCGTACTGATGACACCTCACTCCAAACCTCCAGATGACCTCTCCCAGTGGTTTCATGTAGATGTTGAATAGCATGGGGGATAGAATGGAACCTTGTGGCACCCTGCACCGAAGAGGCCAGGGTGCCGAGCAAGCATCCCCCAGCACCACCTTCTGGGACCGGTCAGCCAGGAAGGAGCGGAACCACTGCAAAACAGTGCCTCCAATCCCCAACCCGGCCAGCCGACCCAGAAGGACACCATGGTCGATGGTGTCGAAGGCCACCGAGAGGTCCAGCAGGACCGACAGGGACGCACTCCCCCTGTCCATTCCCCGGCGTAGGTCATCCACCAAGGCAACCAAGGCAGTCTCTGTCCAAACCCTGGCCTGAAGCCAGATTGGAAGGGATCCAGATAGGTACTTGGAAGGTAGTGAATGTTGCAAAAAGGCAACTTGGGGAAGCAGAATTTATAATTACATGCCATGATGACTATACGCAGACTTTGGATAACCTAACTTTGAATATCACTGGTAAGGTTAGGTTAGGTTAGGTTAGAATAACCTAACTTTGAATATCACTGGTAAGGGTGTGGTAACAGAATGCAGTTATCTTGTTGCTTTTTGTGCCCCGAGGCATCTGGTGGGCCACTGTGAGAAGCGGGAAGCTGGATACTTGGCCTGGGGTTCTTAAGTTACTTTGTTACATTGCAAAATGGCAATCTGTACAATAATTTATCTTTTTCAGTTGTTTTTACATGCATGTCCTCAGGAGTGCATTCTGCTTAATATTCTGTCCTTGTTCCAAACAGGGCTGGGATGGGATTTGAACTTGGATTTCTAAGAAGAAAGTAAGATACAGGGAAATAAAATCTGAAACACCAACACAGGCAGAACACCAACACAGGAGTGATTTTAGCTCACTAATGGAGCTGTTGATAACTCCAGAACACCTTTCTGACCACCTCCATAAATGCACAACTATGGGAGCAGATGGACTATTTGTGTTGGGTACTGTTTCTAAGAAACAATTCCACCTGAAAGCAGGAGACCAGGTATAGATGCTCGGCACCCGATGCCTGGCAGTGATGCCCAGTGCTCAGTGGGATGCCAGGTGGTGCCTGCTGTCTAGTGAGTGGCAGTTTCCAATGTCCAGTGGTGCATGGTAATGATGCACAGTGCTCAGTAGGTATGCCTGCCACCCTCTGCTGGGTAGTGTCCACTGTTGCCTGGTAGTACCTGCTGTCCACTGCACAGTGGTGTCCACTGTCCAATGTTGCCTATTAGGTATGCCCAGTGCCTACTGGTACCCACTGCTAAGAGATTCCCAGTTCTGCCTGCTGCACATTGGTGCCCACTGGTGCTCACAGCCCAATGGTGCCCAGTAGGGATGCCTGGTCCTTAGTGATGCCCACTGCTGCCTGCCACTGCCAACAGCACCCTTCAGTGCTCAGTGTATGTCTGTGCCCACCACCCATTGCCAGTGCCCAGTGGTGCTCATCAGTGTCCATCAGTGCCCAGAGCACACAAATATTCTAGAAATTTTACTCCCATAATGGCAGATTCATTTCACTAGTTCTTTACTGTTGGGTTTGTTTATTTACTTAGCACATACTTGTGGGCACATTGTAATTTTAATAAAAGAAAAAGGAGTGAGTGACAGACATCAGAGATATTCTAACCCTTGTAATTTAAGTTAGCCTCTTTTTTCTATCCTGTTATTCCAATTCATTTTCTTAGAAAAAGCTTAGACACTCCAAGGTTTTCTATAATAGAAAATAAATGTGAAACCCATTCATTAATTGATGATTAATATATTTCAGGATTAGTTTAAGCAAGGTTCTACCTCCTGCCCAGTCAAGTATGTTCTGGTTAATATCCAATTATCTGCACCTTCGTACTTATTATGTCTTAATATTTTGGATATGATAATCAGAAACTGGAGAGTAATGCTAATGAGAAGCATAGAGCAGGAATTAACCAGTGACATACCCAATGATCCTTCCTTAGGAAGGTATTTCTTTTCTTCTCCTCTGCAAAACGGTGAGGCTGTACTATGACACATCAGATAGTAATATGTTAGATAATTATTCTCTGAGGATCACTGCATATCATTTACCTACACAAATGTAATCTTTGCTTAAGAAAAGGTATGGAGCAGAAACACCGCTCTGTGTGGC
Organism: Cryptoblepharus egeriae; assembly: GCA_030015325.1. Classification (NCBI taxonomy): domain Eukaryota; kingdom Metazoa; phylum Chordata; class Lepidosauria; order Squamata; family Scincidae; genus Cryptoblepharus; species Cryptoblepharus egeriae. The sequence goes on from JAREYC010000003.1 coordinate 44,773,559, forward strand.
AAGAGTATTTGTTTTGCTGTGAGTACATGAATTAGGTAGCCCAATCCACATGGTGGCAATAAAATAAACACTGGCAATGAACCTAATTCACAACAGGGTGCATGGATATTTGTATATGAAGAATATATACCTTATCACTAATTCTCTGTGCTGTAGGGAGAGATCATAGCGCAGTGGTAGTGACAATGCTTTCCAAGGAGTAGATCCCAAGTTTGATTCCTGATACCTTCGGGTAGGATAGAAACACAGTTCTCAATACATGAATGAAAAGGCTGTGAAAAACAGATTTAAGTAAATAGGTACTTTACTGATTTTCAATATCTCTCTCATTGTTTCACCAGGAAGAATGTATTAATTTTTAGAACTAACCGATAAATGCAACAAATGAAAGCGTAGAAGTAAAAGGTTCTTCTCTGGTAATGATATTAATTTATGGGATTTATACTCTGCACTGGCATTCAGAATAATTCTGACATCTTCACTGGGTATTACTTTTCCTTAATTGTTTTTAAATTCATTTTCAGAAGCATCTTAATCTTACTAAAGTTCTTGTTACCTTTCCCACATCTGTTAAAAACAAAATGTTGTAACAACAAAAGGCTCTTATTTTAAAAAGATCAGACAGATTTATGAAGGAATAGTCCAGCAAGTCACCAGTCATGAGGACTGTAGAAGTGAAAGGTTCTGCTCTGATAATGATATTTATTTATGGGATTTATACTCTGCACTGGCATTCAGAACAATTCTGACATCTTCATCTACATCTACAGTATTTATATACCGCTTTTCAACTGAAAAGTTCACAAAGCGGTTTACAAGAAAATGAAAAAAAAATTAATAGCTAATTAATAGCTAATGGGTCCCTGTCCCAAAAAGGCTCACAATCTAAAGTGCAAAAAGAACACCAGCAGAAGCCACTAGAACAGACATTACTGGGGTGTGTAGGGCCAGTTACTCTCCCCCTGCTAAATAAAAGAGGAACACCCACTTGAAAGAGTGTCTCTTGATTACTTTTGCTTAACTGTTTTACAGCTTCCAGATTTAGAGGTAGCCCATCTCTAAATGCCAGATCCAAGAGAGAGGCAACAGGCTATAGGCATTTTGTTCTTTGTGTGTTTTTAAAGGCACCTAGTGCGCAACTGTCAGATACAGGGCACTGGAGTAGGAAGGCATTTGGCCTTAACAAGCAGTTCTTATATTTTTATTTTCAGACAATGTTTTGTATTCAGACCTTTTTTGTTACTATCTTACAATCTGCGTTTTTTAAGCTGAACTCTGAAACCTCCCCTTCCATGTAGATCTATTTGAACTTTCTGTATAATTTCCTGCATGTTAAGCCTTCATCTTTTACACATTTGCTTAAAGTCCTTAGCCATGATTTGGTTTCTTCTTTGAACCATGGTAAATATGGCCTACCCAAATCTCCATTTATTAGAGAATGCAGTATAATATGAGTGGGATGAGGAAGTCTTAGTTGTACTCCTGGCTTTTATATTGATTCATCCTGTGGCCTTGAACAAGTCTCTGAGCTCTTAATTTTGCAAACGGGATAATACTTAACCACATGGGGCTTTCCCAAGGAGCAATCATTTAATGCAGGAAAAGTACTATGAATATAAATCAGTGCAATAATGGAATAAATACTAAATATTGAATTTTTTTTGTAGAGGGGATTTTTTTTTCTTAACCCACAGTTTACTACATTTTCTTTGTGCTGTAATCCCCCTTGAAGGACTTGATCTTTGAGCCCAGGCACCTGCCTCTGGATCAGTTCAAAGGGACTATGATACAGGTACAGGTCCTGGAAACGCATGTCGAGAATAATACTTTCTTTTCATCACATGACACTGCTTCCTGTGCAGGTATATTTACACAGATAGTGTAAATCTTCATACCTACTTTTGAAGACAGTCAGGACAATTTATGTCTGCTCAGAGCCTTATCTTCTGTCAGTGTCAACACCGTGTAAGAGCCATCTTTCCAGTTTCTTTAATTTGTTAGGAAAATTGTTCCCTATAAAAGCCAGAAATTGTTGCAAAAAATCCACTTCCCTAATCTTTCTACACTAATGGTGGAATCCAGTGCACACTTTCCTGGAGTAAAGCACATTGAACACAGTGGGACTTAATTCTGAGTAGATATGCACAGGCTTAGTGATGTATTTTTTGTGTACTGTTGCAGAAATGTTCAGTTTTGTTTGTTTTATTCATCACATTTCAAATACCTGTTTCTTTAACTTGTGGGTAAACATCAAAAGTTTAATACCACCATGATCCACCCCACCAAGACACACTATCCCAGAATATTTGGATTTAGTAAATAAGATTGCTATTTCTTTCTTTTACTTAGAAAAAACACTTTCTTAGATGCTTTTGCCTAGGTCAATAGGATTACTGCAAATCATGTGGCTTTAAATAGTAAGCCAGAATACACCCCCACCCTGATATGCTTTGTTGTAATGAAGCAACATCAGTAAATTGCAGTGAAGGGTGATGGTTGCATGGGGATGACTACTACACCTTAGGGTCCCTTACTACCAGATTATTTTTTTATTGTTGTTATTACTTCCCATCTCCTTTTCTCTCTTGATGCCAAACTTGCTGTTGAATACATTGCCTCACAGGGGATCTTTAGAAACATTGTGGACATTTTTTTCCTCTCTTATCTGCACACCAATCACAGTACATTCCCAAACACTTGGTATCCTGGGTGGCTTCTGTTGTACTTTATTGATGCCACTTGTCTGTGCTCATGTTATTTGTCATCTATTGCTTAAAAGAAGTTCAGAAATTTCAGCCTTATTTTGATAAGTCAAAACAAGAGTTAATACACAACAAGCACAATATAACTTTCCTTTCTTTTTGGTGCTTCCTTCTGAGTTTCAAATGCTGAATGGGATTATTTGATACAGAAGTTTTCCCTGCTTCATTCAGTTCAATATTATGAACTGGACTTGGATTTCCCCATCACTCAATTCTTGTATTACAGTGGAATCCAAGTCCTTGCTTATAGACTTATTAGTGAATACTGCTGTTAAAAGAATTACTAAAAGAAACCAATATACACTCACTGCAATTTCTCCAGCTGCAACTTTGGGATAACAACATCTCCCTTACAGGGTTGCTGTAGAGTTAACATCTGTGATACTTACAATCTGGCATGTTCTACCAAATGGCACTTCTCTCAGAAGGATCTGTCTGTTAATCAGGGTTTTCTAAAGGGAAAAATAGAAGCCTGGGGTGCAATCCTAAACATGTCTACTCAAAGGTAAGCCCCATTGTGCTTACTGTCAGGAAAGTTTTTGGAAAGTGATTGCAGCCTTGGTGTTTCTGTCCAGGAGGATGGGGCTTAGACTCACCCTATTCTTCTTCTTATTACATGGGTAGCTTCCCCAGTCTGGGGTTGCCATAATTCTCTTCCACAAAATCAGGACAAGAACCTCTGTCACACTTGCTAGTATGTAAACACATTACCCCAAAAATCAGGACTGTCTCTTTTTTGGGAACATATGACAACCCAACTCACCAGCTACTATTAACTTCAGGTTGACTGAAGGTCCTCTGCTTTCTACCCAACAACCATCATCACCCTCAGCCAGGGTTTTAAATCTCTGGGTGCAAACTGTCCAGGATTCTTTTGTGCACCCCCAATTCAGATTCTGCATCTTTGCTGCCTTCAAAGTGGAAGCACTGAGTACTTCAGCTTAAAGCCAATTGAATTGCTGCTGAGCTGCTTCCATCGTTGCCAGTAGAGGCCAAGAGGTTGGGGCCAGCTTGCTCCCTGGTACCCTGAACAGTATGTGAAATGTTTTCAGCTCTCAGCATTGTACATTTTTAAGAAAGCATTAAAGGGGAAAATTCCCTCTCATACTGGGCATGCGTAGAATTTAAACATCAACCACAAAAACGTATATGAGGAATTAAAGCTGACATAGGCCCTTAAATGAGCGATCATGTCTTCTAAAACGGTTTCACCATGACGCCAACTCCGCAGTGTTTGGTCATGCACACTTCCGATCATGGGCCAGAGAGCATTGATTTTTAGCTGTCATTTCTAGCACACCCACTGTAGAATTGAAATTTAAACCTTAATCCACTCTTTAATGCAATTAATTTTTAATGTGCAGTAATAGTAATTGAAATAGCCTGAATTTAGTAAGTCACCACAAGACGTTTTCAAAAGCAGGCATCTCCGCTGAGGACTGAAAGGACAGATAATCATTGTTCCAGTGTGTACAGAATAAATCCACACTCCACAGGCTATCCAGAGGAAAGATATTTTCTGTTTTATTACTTGATATCTCTTTGTGGACAGAATGACTTCTTTTTTCCAGTCTTTGCTCACAGTATATCATTGTAAGCTCAGAAACCTTTTAACTAAAATATAATTTTACTAGAAAAATGTTGTTCTAACTAATCTATGTATTTTTCTATTAAAAAACATGCTTATCATTGCCCTGTATGGTTGTCAAGTACATTCTGACTTGTGTAGGATTTTCCCCTGTAAAAGGGTCAGCCACATAGTTTCCATGTATTAATAACCAAGACAAATTGCCCTTGTACTTGGTTCCCTTCTCTTTTCTCCTGCTCAGTCTGCCTTTTATTATGTCTGTAGCACATTTTTGTGCTGTGTTGGGAGTTTAGTTTATCAATGTGAGGCTTCTGTAAGCACATTAGTACAGACTTTGTTCAATTAGCAAAATAGATGTACAGTCATGTTTATAATAAAGAGAAGGTGTTTAAACACATTTATCTTGCTAGCCAAGAGTACTTTTCAGGATGTATCATTCTAATGATGAATGGGGATTCTGTAGTATTCAGAGCAAGTACTAAAGCAAGCACCAGTGTTAAGGAGGAAAAAATTGTCAACCTTGTATGTCATCATTTTTCATAGTTTTCACATTATAGTATTTAAAAAGCCAACTAGTGTTAAATGATACAGGAGGTTCCACGAAGGACTTGCCACACACAAATAAGATGTTCATGCATTTTGGCAGCACATCAGTAAAAACTATGCTTCAGATTTTGGAACAGGTCAATTAGACCGTGTATGCTCAATATGTTCTAACCGGGTATGACTGTAAGCAGTCAGCAGACACTCACAAGACATCTGAATGATGTCTGTTTTGTTTGGATTAAAGGGCAGAAGTATCTTACAGCATTTTTGTAACACCCCCTGGTCAGGACAGGACATATGCTGGGGCTTAGCCTAAATGAAGGTTGGAATTCCAGCCATACTCTTAGGTATAACAGTCAACAATTATGTGCACAGTCCCCTGCAAGTAAGTCCCACTGAAAAAAGACTTACCCTACAATCCAGAGTAACTATGGAAGCATGTAAGAGACATTACATGTACCCGTAGTTACTGCACCACCTAGTGAAAACCTATGGGAAGTTCATTTTGCAATCCAGAGCAAACTGTTCTTACACCAGAGCAAGGACTCCCTGTACATACTCTGGATTGCACCCTTAGAGCACAATCCTAACCATGTCTACTCAGAAGTAAGCCCCATTGTGTTCAATGGGTCTTACTCCCAGGAAAGTGTCTTTAGAATTGCAGCCTTAATTCTGAAGACACATGCATACAACTGCAGTGTTAGGATGTAAAGTTCTGGGCTTCCACAGCATGATTAGAGAATACACACAAGCCTATCAATATTATCCATATGATTGCTCACATGGTGTGTAAATTCTGGTGGATTTAGTCATCATTTAGACCAGGGGTCTCCAAACATTCAAGTTCAGGGCTCCTGGACCTTTAACAATTTCATACAGTAGAGAATTTCAGCAGGTTTAGCTTCTGATCTGTGAGATGAAAAGCTGCACCTGCTGAAATTTCCTCTAATACACAATTGTTAAAGGTCCTGGAGCTCTGAAGTTGAGAGTCTGGAGACCCCTGATTTAGACTATTTTTATTATTATATGCAAATATCTTTATGACATCCATGATCATGATGATCAGTACGTGTCAAATTCATTTTTCTGATGAATTTTTTGGGATCTGAAGGAATTAAGAAAGGAGCACAACTTTTAAAAATGCAACTATTCAGTTAATGTCTTTTTATTATGATCTGAATTCATTATTGCCTGCTAATTGTGATACAAGTCCAGTCTTGTTATACACTGATTTTTTTTAATAAATGGATTTGTCTCAACACAAATGCACATGAGAAGGGTGAAGCCAAGCCAATCTTTGGAGAAGGAGATAAATGCATTTCTCTCCTTTTCTTACTGTTGTAGAGAGACAGTCATGCAAGTGATCATTTGGCAATTCAGCTAAGCCAGACAATGGCAGATAATCTTTTGCATTTCTAATTGCTGACTGACACTCTAAAAACAGTTTTTCTTTCTGTTGTAAACAGTTATAAAGGGACACACTTTTTAAAAAGTGCTTTTAACACATTTTTTGGTAGCAGCAAGAAGTCCCACAATCAAACCCCTGTAGATATGGATGCGCTGCCTTATTCCATTAGGAGCAAGTAACCTGAAGTGGGTATTAAAATCTATTTTTCCACTGTTTTTTTAATCCACATATTTTTTAATCCATTGGGGAGGGGTTCTGGAATGGAACCCTATTGAATAATGAGGGACACATGCATTTCTACCTAAGGATTACAGATTTCTTCTTCAATAGAGGAATGGTCATGATACAGTCCTCCATTTAAACATATTACATTCTTTCTAAAATATGTTTTTCATGGGAGATGCAATTAGAATGTGCAAACTCTTCCTTCCCAAAAGAAAGCAGATTGATGACGTTAATGGAAATGCTCAAATGCACGTATAGAAATATAGGTGAAGAGAAATTTTATTATGCAGAGCTTGATATATATTGACCTCAGGTTATAAGAGTAGAAAATCCCATTTTCCAGCTTGTTTCAAATATAGTAAAAAATGCTGCTTCAGTTGCTTTATGCTACTCACATTGGGAAAGGTGCTTATACTGTGATAATTATCATCAAGGAATATTAATGCGTTCAGCATTTGTAACCCAAAAACTCATTATAGCTTAAGCTGTGCATCATCTGTGAAGAGAGAACTTTGCCAGAATTCGCTCTTCACAGGGGTTGCCTCCTGCTTGCAGCAGAGTGGTCAGAGTATTGTAAGAGGTCACTTAGGCTATTTTTGAAAGCTGAAGTTTTGCAGTTTTTGATTCACTACCTTCTGTCCAGATAGCTTAGCATTCTTCCTATGAATTTGCTCTTTCTAATTGAAAGCCCGGTGAAGTGCAGAAGGCTAAAATATGTATAGATAATAACATGCATAAGGCTAAGGGTATAAATGTCGATGTTGCACATCAAGGTCATGGAGATTTCAAGATGCATTCTTCCGTCAGCATATGCAGAATTATTATGAACCTCTCACAAGTGGAAACAGGGAAGAGTGTTTTGTCTCTTGGTTATACAATTTTGAGTTGAGCTAGTGTTTTCTCCAGCTCAGCTTCATATTCTCTGAGCTTGCGTATATTGTGATATGTGTGCCTTGCACTGCCCTCGCTGTCCCCCTAATCTGATACAGCAGAACCCATGCTGGCACCACGGGATCCTCTTGGCTTAATTTAGTTAGGAGCAGTTTATTTTACTTCAAAAATTGGAATTCAGGTTTTTTCCCTCCTTGGTTACCTTAATTTTAAAATTACTGTGTGTCTTCTTCTATAATTTACAAATAAATAAGACCCAATGCTGTGTAGTCCTAAGTGGCATTTGCTCGTTTTGTGCTGCTTTCCTTTGACAGACCATATGGTCTGCTTCGGTTATTTTCATTCTTATACAGTTGGCCCTCCTTAAACATGGGTTCAGCACCCTCAGATTACCTCACTGGCAGGACTGATATGCAGAAGGAGAGCCTCAAGAGACCTTTTCACACAACTAAAAGTGCTTTCTAGTCACAACCAGGTTTCATACTGAGATGTGGGGAAGCTAAAAAACCAGCCTCTTAGAAACTTCCATGAGAGCTTCTAAGGCACAGAGAGACTGTACAACCTCACATGCCTCAGAATACCCCCGAATATGACAAGAAGGAAGTTCTGGTAGTATTCGGAGGTCCTCTGTGTGCTCCTCAGATATTTGAATATCAGTATATTTTGGTATCTGCATTGGTGGGTATAAATATATTGCACGCCAACTTTTTGTAGTAGTATTGCCTGACTTAGGATAGGCTGGGTCAAGGAGACAAAATTTCAATTCTATGTGCACTTACCTGAAAGAAAGCATATGTAGATCATGGGTTAATTTTTTGTTCCATTAGGATCTTTTGATGCTGTGGGCTAAGCTGCTCTGTTGCAAAGGTGTGAACTGGTCCTGCAGGAAAAAAACACTATCTTGGCCATGAGGAAAACACACACACAAGAAGTCACAAGTTTAGTTCACAACAGCAGAATATCTGAATTCTAAATCTATGTTTCAATAAATATTATTGATAGACCTTTTGAAACTATTATTAATACTCCAATCCTTAGCATATTTACACAAAAGTAAGTTCCACTGAAATCAATGGGACCGTAATTAGTATTAAGCTGTAAAGGCTATTAATTTCATTGTCCAGTCATTTTGTAGAGGAACTATCATAAATACAATTTTTAAACATTCAATCATATGTCAAAGTATCTGTGATGACGACAACATAGAAAGCACCTCTTTAAATCAAAAGTCCAGAACAGCCTTTTCCTTATGAAAGAAAGCATCAGTGTCCACACATTAGATGATAACTCAGCATATGTAGACATTTTGGAATGCCTTTCCATTGTGTTGTGGAAATATCAGATGGGATCAGGACAGCTGGTTATATATAATTGAATCCCGAACACGTCTATAAGCAACTTGAACACTGGAGCTACTTGGTTGGAAATGCAGTGACTGCAAACTAGTATGTGGATAAAAAGATAATTTTTAAAAAATGAATCCTGAATGCCAATCTTCTCCAAGGAAATATTATGAAAAGAGTGCTTTTAAATCCCATAAATATTCATTCTGCATCTGATTGATGCCATATTTCTTACCTTGATACTTTATTAAGATGAATACATGTTCTTTGCAAGCGATAAGAAGCATGTTCTAGTTTTCTATTTGAGTCAATTGTTTATACAGAACATGGTAACAAATAAAATGCAAAAATTGTGTTTTTTATTATTTCTTTGTATTCTGGATCCAAGCTTTCTGAATTATGAGGCTAAAGTAGGGGTTTCAAACTCAATCAGCACAAGGGGCCAACATCTAAAAAAATAGCCAAATTGTTCAATTGTTCAATTTATTGAACAGTTTCAAACAATGTTTCAAACAGAAGTATTAATTTGAACAGAGTGCAAAAAACTTTTCCCTTAATAAACTCTGTTTATATATATATATATATAAGTGTGTGTGCGTGTGTACATTTCCATACAAACACAGTTGACCCTCCTTATCCATGGGTTCAGCACCCAAAGATTAACTCACTCATATACAGTAGTATTTGTAAAACAAATAACTTGTAAGAAGAATGCTTTGTGAAACAAACTAAAATTTCTAAGGAATTCTGCCTTGTAAGCAAACAGTGCCTTGTAAAACAAACAGTTTTACAATGAAAATTCATTGTAAAATGAACAAATTGATGGATCTGTATCATGAGAAACAGCAAGAGGTTATGGAGATCTCATCTGCAGAGGAGGAGGAGAATAAGGAGGAGGAATCCCTCACATCAAATGAGATTAAGGGCATTTGTAAACATTGGGAAATTATGCAAAATTTTGTAGAAAAGCACCACCCAAATAAGGCTGTAGCAGTGCAAGTGATGAATCTGTTTAATGACAATACAATGTCACATTTCCATAAAATCCTCAAAAAGGAGACAAAAGCAAGTGTCATTAGAGAAATTCCTTGTTACAGTTGCTCAAAAAGATGCCATTCATCCTTGGCCATAAAGGTTTTTCTTTTCTGTTTCACTGTACAGTATATTACAGTGTTTTTAAATTAATATTACAGTAAATGTGTTCTGTATTATATTGGTGTTTTGAATTCAATTACAATGTTTTGTCATCATTTTTACATACAGTTAGTATTTTTATATGAATATTTTTGGGTTGCGGAACCAATCGTCTGAGTTTCCATTACTTCCTATGGGAAAATCCACTTTGTATAAAGAATGCTTTGTAAGACAAACATGCTTCTGGGACAAATTGTGTTCATCTTACAAGGCACCACTGTGTGTTTATATCATACATAAAATGGCGGTCCATGATTTGGTCCATGGGCATTGAGTTTGACACCTGTGGGATAAAGGATAAAACTACATGGAAGAAAAATGTTGAATGGACATTACTTCTTTAAGATCAAAGGCCTGACTGTGGTGTTGGCTTGATCTAGTTGTTTGTTTTGGCCTGGAAGAGTCTCAAATGTGACGTAAAATACTTTTGTTCCTTCCTGAGCATAAGCTGCGCTGGTGCATGGCAATATTTCAGCCTGCAGAGGCCAGATCCAGCCTCCAGAGAAAGGAGCTTTTTGCCGGCCAAGCTTCGCCAGCCCAAAGTGGAGGTCTGGAGGGTGGGGAGGAGATGAAAGAGCGGTGTTTCGGGGCAGGGAGAGGGTTGCAGAGGGTATTCCTAGGGGTGGGTAAAGGGAGACAGGGCTGGAACCTGGCAAATACTGTATGCCTAATCTCAAACACATTCCCCAGTCACTAGATAGCATCCTCTAGCTGTTCTCATCTGCTCAGCTCTGTGCCAGCTCCTGAGGTGTTGCAGATCAAGTAGACCCATTGGGGTTGCTACTGCGTTACCTGGGATAAGGGGAAATTACCTGGGGTAAGGGATAAGTAAAATTTCAAACAACTATTTCATGTGATATAAGTGTAGGAAAGGAGATATCTGTGTTTTTCCAGGAAAATAGCAGCAATGAATACATTTTAAAATGTGTCTGGATTCCCTTTCTTAAATAATTTGTGTTTTGATGAACAACAAACCCTTAACTGTTGAAATTTTGGAAAAGAACATCTGAATGATACATCAGCTCTTAGCTTGAGATTCCATGGAATAACACATAATTTTTCTATTCTGATATAACCTGGATTTATATGTAACCAAAACTAAGGATTGCAGTAGGATGTTTGAAAAAGAGGGATTGGAATGGTAGGGGTTTTGGCTGAGCTCCCTTTTCAGATGTAATTGCTGCTTCATTAGAACTTGGAAGTGTTCCTATAGCTAAATTTAATCAAATGGTTTTGAATAGTAAGCTGTTATCATCAAAATTCCACTACAGCACTCAATTCTGCCTTCCTTCCAATATTTCTTTTTCTACAAAACCAGGTGTTATTTGATACAAAATGTGAACTTTGAAATTATTGGTATTGCACAGGTATTTTGGTACTCAGACAATTCCCCTCTTTCTAGGTTCAGAATGTGTTTCCAATATCCCAGCATATTATCAGAAGAATTACCACATCATTTTAGTAATTTCAGTGCAGTTCTATGCATGTCTTCTCAGAAGTAAGTCCCATTGTGTTCAGTGGAGCTTATCTCCAGGCAAATATAAAGGATTGCAGCATTAAAATCTAAGGCTTCACTCCTACTCAAGAGCTGTAGAGTGTGTTCCAATGGAACAAAGTCTGCAGATGTCTGCAGGAAGCCTTGGTGCTGACTCCTGTATGCAGAGCTGGAGGGGATAACAGTGCAGGAGTGAGAGAGGGCAGAAAGGAGGTGTAACAGGACAAGGGAACGGTGGCAACAGGATGAGGGTGGGTAAATCAGACCTGGAAGGGGATGGGAGTTTGTTATACAGGTGCACACCATATCTGACCTATCTCCCTATCCAGTCCTGATCCACTGGCATAGACCAACTTGTATTGTGCCTGAAATATCAATTGGGCAGATCCAGGTTGATCCATTGTGGCTGCTGGGGCTTACCCTTGAGCAAGACGACCTCTAGCAACCACAACATGCCACAGCATGCAGCCCACACTGACACTTCTGCATTAATGCAGGGGAGTTAGTCAGGATTCTCACTATCATGTCACTGACAATGTCACAATAAAAAAAATCTATTTACATTAAAAAGCAATTGTCTTGGCATTCACTTGATATTTCAGTTCCTGCCCAAAGCCTGCCCTTGAAGAGAATCTGGGCTTAGATTGGGTCTTTCCAAGAGTGTATTACTTGTCCCAAACTATATATTGACAGTTGTTGAAAATTTAATTGGGGTGATACCCATAGTCATGCTTGGGTGGTGGAATCTTAGCAAATGATGAATGACTTTGGGTTTAGTTCAGTCCGACTAGTTTCCTTACATCTGACCTCATATTCTTCCATTCTTGGGCAAAGCCTAGCCATTCTACTGACCCACAAATGGATAAAATATCTGCCAGCAGCAATATTGGACAATATATTCCAATTTTCAAAGGCTGTGGAACTCACTAAAATGTATCAACAACCTGCTAATGTTGAAATATTTCAACATTATTGTACTCATGTCATTGCAGTGATGAAGGCAATTGAGTTGTTTTTTGTTTTAAGCTTTCCCCCCAACTTTGTGTGTTTATTTTGTATTCCTGCTTGGTCCTCTTATTTCAACCAAGCCGTTATCCATCTAATTGATACTAGAATCTTATACAAGGAAGTCTTTGTTCTGAAAACCTAGAATTATTTTAAATAACATAATGCTGTCTCTTATTAAATGCTATTCAGTGAAATAATTGAATTGAGATCGCATTTAGGACTTTGAAAATCTTTCCAAAAGGTTAATTAACAAATAGAAAGCATCATGGCTAAAATACAATAGACATTAGTAGAACACAACACTGTAAATTGGTGCTTCCCAAATGTTATAGCAGTGGGACCCACTTTATAATACAACACACCATCAGGTGCCATGTTGGTTTACAAGACTTTATAAAGAGAGCTTGAATGAAATCATTTACAAGGATAATAACCCTCAAAAAGATGTTCAGACATTTATCTCCATATAGGCTTGCATAAGGGCTCAGTTTGCACGGAGCTGAGCTCTTTGCAGGACAATTAGCAACTAGAGGTCCAACCTGATTTTTTATACATGGATTGGACACAACATGCCTGGTCACTGGAAATCACAGTTCTAAAAACTGCTTTTCTACTACTGTAGAGAGGCAGTCATGCAAGTAATCATTCCATCCAGCAAAGCCAGGCAAAGCACGAAGACCTCTGCATCTCTAATTGCTGGGTGCTTCTCTACAACAGTAAGAAAGACTGTTTGTATACCATTGTAAAGGGAAGCAGTTTTAAAAAACTGCTTTTATGTAACATTTTTTTGTATCAGCAGGGAGTCCCAGAATCAAACTCCTGCAGATATTGAGGCACTTCCTTATTCCATTAGATGCATAAAATCTGGAAGTGGGTCTTCAAATATATTTTTCCACTATTTTTTATCCACTGATGTTTTTATCCACAGGAGGTTCCAGAACAGAACCCCCCAACCCTAGTGGAATGGTGAGGGATACTCAGGGAGGGAATGAGGGAATGATGAGGGATACTCAGTTGTTGCAGTTTGATTTTTCACATTGAAGGCTCTGCTTGGCTTCTACAGGACCCATCAAAAATCAGGTTGTAGTCCATCAGTGGTCCCAGAGTTTGGGAACCACTGTAAAACAATTCTGGATGGTGTGTTTAGTAGATTGCTATTCAGTGGAGCTCTTGCTGCAATCCTGTTGAAACTGCTGCAATGAATGGAATACAATAATCATCATAAACCTTGGATATCGTTCAGGCTAGAATCACAAATTATGCTGAATTGAGTAAAGATGAAGGGTGCACCACGAAATAAAATGGCAGAATTTAAACCATGGTATACTATATTTTAAAATAGGTACTTTTCTAAAAAATTTAAAACTGATCAGTTTTTTCCCTGTGACTTTTATAATACTATACATATGAATGGAGCAGGGATTTTGGAAATAGATATATTGTTTGCAAACCTTATATTTGACTGCCTGATTAAAATGAACA
>JAREYC010000003.1:44792500-44800000 GCA_030015325.1 Cryptoblepharus egeriae
AATTAGTTTAGGGGAACACTCAAGGATGCCAAACCTTCAGGTATGCAGTCAGGCTGAAACTAGTCCTCTGCCACTGCTTGCCTGTCAGTATTCTTTATCCCTTTGCTTTCAACTTGATCACAACCATCATTAGTGAACTTCTGTAACCACAGACAGTTCAAGCCTCAAATACACTTAAAAGAATGGTAGCTTTTCCTGCTTGCCCCAAGGTCCATAAGATAGGCTAGGTTAGAGCATCAAACCACACTCTCTCTAAGATAGAGAGAAAACGTCTATAAAGATAGAATAAGGCACCAGAATACAGATATACATGACAAATCCCAAAAGAAAACAAGAAATCTTAGCTGCTGAATGTAACTGAGGACTCTATTTCACACCAGCAAACAATCCATTTAGCCCAGTAAGTTCCCTTCCGCAGCAGGTAACTTACAGTTCCTGTAAGGCCTTGTTCAACCCATGCTGGATAGAAGATGGTATTCCGCATAGTACTGAGATAGTAATCCACAAAGCAAAAGTCCATACGAGGTAGGCATCCCACAGGGGGTTTTCAGCTGCTGGAACTCTTCTTTAGGTTCATTAGGCATTTGTCACATTGTCCCATGGTAAGCCCCAGCAAGTACTGAGGGCAACTTGGACCAGGGCTGGTGATATTGCTGGCACTAGTTTGAATTTCTCTATGCAAGCAGATCAAGCCCTGGAAGATGGTTTGGATCTGGTAGGTGCATTATCTACCAGACTGCCTCCCCAGCCCAATCCATGAACCTCACCTCCCTATTCTACCCCCTCCACATTCCCTCAGTCTAATTTGACTCCCTGTGCTGGGCTTAAATCTTTCCAGACCTGCCACCTCCTTCACCCTTGTAATTTTTCCTTCAGCCAGAAGTATTCCAGGAACATCTTCAAGGAAAATGGCTTTATAGTGTCCCCCATTTGATTATAAAACAGTACAGATTAAAATTGAATTGGTTAAGGTTAAAGTAAATTGGTGAATTGGTAAATGTTTGGATTATAAGAAGTAGAAGCATAATAATTTATTTATTTATTTATTGCTTGTAGGTATTAGAGCCAATAACCTGTAACCAATCACTTACATTTTGGTTCAAAAAGAAGAATTGGTAAGGATTCCCTTTTGGAGAAGATCATAAATCTGCCGCCTCTAATGTAATCTTTACAAGGGCTTTGTAACAAGCTAGCAACTAAAAGAGATCATTACTCCTTTTGCCATAATTACAATCATAACACACATTTGATATTTCATAACTTTCTTTTGTTCAGCAGCAAATGCATTATAAAGTGTACAGTGTTAATAAATAGAGGCATAATGAATGCAACTAATTGATTTTGGCAGTCAAAGACTGGCATACTTTTTATACAATAGGGAATCCATTCAAAGAAGCTTAACTGCTATTGAGTGTGAGCCTTCAGTGTAATAATAGGATCTAATTTGGATTCTGTTGTACGAGGTGAGTAAGGCAATGCAAGTGAATACTTACCCATACTGTGATGGTGTTTAGTGTAAAAACTATACCCCCATTACAGAGAAGCCACTACTCTATTTGTCTTTTTTGAATTGTGCCAAATATTGAGGGGTGGGCTCGGAGAAAGGCACGAGTGAAATGTTACCATTTTAAATCTGAACATGTAGGTATTGCTGAATGAGCTTATCTCTTTAGAGCTGGACTCAGATTTTCCCTGTATGAAGTCCTCAAACAGCAATGAAAATGCTGGGAGACGACACAAAAAGATTAAATTGTATGCCCAAGTGCAGCAACATAGCCCTTTAGCAGGTGTTTAGTGAAAAATTAATTCCTTGAAATTTCAAGGGAGAAGCCTGAGGCTTTATGAGTAGTATGACCAGTCTTACAATCAAGACTTTGGACGGATATCAAAACCAATTTTTGTATTCTTAGTGAAATCTTTATAAAATAAATCTACAAGAATGCAGTGGCTTTATATTGAGCATTGCATACAAAACCATATCCTTTCACCAATTCAGCTCACACACATCCTCTGTAGGTATATAGGGATTCAGGATATTGAGAAGTTGCATGTTATGGAGAATGTCTCAAGTTCTTAAATTGACATAGACAAATGAGATTCTCCTAGTATCTTCGGCAAGGCCAGCTGCCCAAGAAAATTCTGTATGTACCCAGAATGCTCAGCAGTGGCTTAGAGCAGTATTTCTCAAGGTTTGTCCTACGTTGTACCACTTCACATTGATCCACCTATTCAGTATTCCAGTAGAAGTATTTGGTGATGACATTATCACTACAAACAACAAGAGGCTTAGTGTGGATGAAAGGGAGCATGCGCTGGAGCTCTGCCCATTGAGCCAAGCCTCCTTATCACTGTTTGTTATGTCATGTTCTTAATTTTGCTGTTAAGTGACCAGTGTCCAGAGTTCCTCCAAGTACCACCACACACCATCTCAAGTACCACTGGTGGTACATGTACACTGGTTGAAGAACATTGGCTTACAGGATTTTGGAATCCATTTTCAGGTTGCATGTAGCGTTGGTCTTGGCAGAAACAATACATAAACCCAAACTTGCTGCTTTTATCATGGACCTCTCGATTTATGTCATCCTATCCTATACTGTTGTTCATTTATTTTTAATTGTACTAGTTCTTAACATGGTATACTGCCTTAAGCCAGGAGTGTCCAAACTTTTTGGCAGGAGGGCCACATCATCTCTCTGACACTGTGGCAGGGCAGGAAAAATGATAGCCAGTCCAATCCAGAGTAGCATTGGGTTGTCCTATCTGTCATGAGGGAGTAGCAACTGCAAGATGCTTCACTCTAGTTACTCTGGAAAAGGCTTGGGGAAGAGCAAGGCAACATAGGGTGCCCCAAGACAGGTGAACCAGCTCGGCCCTAACTGGGGCTGCCTAGGCAGCTCAGCAGAGACATGTTGAGGGCATGTTTAGCATTGCCTGGGGCAGAGCAGTTACTCTGTATCCAGAGCCTGTTTCCAGGGCAGAAATGCCCTCAAGAGTTATACCACCTCAGAAGCAGGTATAGTAATGAGTAGACCCATTGGGGTCCATGATAACTCCTGAGTAAGAATGGCAGTGTTGACCAAAAATCTGAGTTCTTGGCCAGCCTAGCTGCAACTCCTGCCTCTCAACCTCAGGATATGGAACAACTAGGGCAGCCCACTAACCTCAGGATACAGCAGGCCACTCCAAGCATCCACCCTACACTAAAGGAGCTGCAACTGGCTGTCAGGAACTGCTGGGCTTCCTTATAGTGCAGATGTTCCTTGTTCAGTGTGATCTGAGGGGGGGTCTCCTCAGAAACAAGCCCTCCCCAGCTGTCACTGACTTAGCATTCTCTGGAGCAGCTAGGGCAGCCCAGGCTTCCTGACTCTCTGGATGCAGCATAACTTTCTGCTGTGGATGCAGAATAGTTGTGGCAGCCCAACTAGGGCTCTCTTCACTGCCCTTACTCTGGATGGTGCCCTTAATTTCAAATTTGAATACATTTACATATATTTACATATAAGGTTAAATTAGAAACCGATCCAAGGATTAAAAGTCTTGCCTGCAGGGCAGAAGGTGGATTTCTTCTGTGGACCATATCTGGCCTCCAGGCCAGGGTTTGGCAACCCTGCTTTAAGCTAACAAAAGTAAAGTAATTATTTAGCTTTATTTACTTAAATAATGCTGTTCTGTTTGTGGTCAAACTACACATCACTTTAGAGCTGATTAGAGCACATTAGAGCTGATGTGGTTAATTTTTCAAAACTAAGACTGCAGTCCTGATCTCCACTTAGGCTGGCATAAACCCCAGCACAAGTCCTTTGTTGACATGCGGTGTCACAAAAGTACCCTAAGGCATTTCTGCCATACTTCTGGGGAGGGGGTTAGGCCAGTGCATAGGCAAGATGCCAGTTGCCCCACACCACCATGGGAAGATATGTCGGATGAATTAGGCCTGCCTAAATTGATTATGCTTCCTCCCTAAAAGACTTAATCCAGGTTAAGACTGTGATATTTGGAAGTTTTAGTTTTTTTGCCACTCCCATGGTCCCAATCCAGATTGGATCCTTTCCCATTCCCATGAATGCTGTTTGCTATAGGAGGAAAGCTGTAATGATGTGCTTAATGTAACATTTAACTTTGCCCACTGGCACAATCACAGGTAACTATTCCAACTCTCATTCATTTTGTTTGGTTCTCAGCAGGAGTTTCAGAAGATTTGGGCTCAGTTGCCACAGAACTAAACCATGGCACATGTCTATGCATTGTTGCTTCCTGGCTGGCCCCCACAAAATAAGACCTTTTTAATTACTCTGTGTGGCAGGTGGGGGAAAACATTAAACTAGAGTGGTATTACTGGCTGTGTTACCTGTTAAGTTAAACCAGATTTGTATCCAATGCACTTAACATCAACTTTCCATTAGATACAGTGACAATTGATTTGCAGGGGGTAGTTGTGTTTTAATTGAAATTAATTTGCGACAGTGGAAATCTTGTTTTTGCTTTTTAAAAGCAGATTTTGTTTTGTTATATTTTGCATGGCTGTCTGGCACTTCAGAAGGCACCACATTCAAATACAATTAGAACATATCAGTAATGGAAAGCCAGTCATTTCCAGGCAATGGCAATTGATTTTCCACCAATCAGAATAGGGAATGAGAGTCTCTTCGTTTATTATTACATTATTTATGAGGTCATATTAAAACTGATCATTATTTCTAGCACTTCAGATTTGTGAATAGCATCTAATCACTAGGCTGACAGAAACTGCAAAGCAAAGTAATATTTTGTAAAATTGTCTGCTGAATGCCTCCTTTGATTACTATATTTACATGGTATGAATAAAAAAAGATTTGTTCCTAACAATGGCAATACCATGCCCAGGAATTATCAAGGTTTTGTACATGTTATTTTTTTAATCAAAAAAGGTTATCTAAATGCGTTTTCACCAATGATCTCTTGATGCCTGGATCCTCATATTCCATGCCACTCTGATAAGGTTTTGAATTGGAATCATGTAGGTCAACAACCTTTCTGGGCAAAGGAGCCAGATGTTTGGGGATAAAGTATTCACAGAGGTCCTCTTTAGCGGCACCGTCTGGGCAGGAAGGAAGCTCTACCATTCCCTGGCCAGTGCATGGCAAATTGCGCTGGAGGCGTTGACTCCCAAGCCATGTTTTGTGCAAACTGGATGAGTTTGTATGGCAGACCAGGTCTGGCAGGTCATAAGATGCTAACTCCTGATGAACAACACAACAACATTGTTACTTGACAAACCATTATGCTTGGTTATTAATCAATCTTTATTTAACCTTGGTGCAAGTACCTCAGACTCTTGGGACAAACTGAGAAGAAATCTGTTTCACAATCTTTCTTTTGATATCTGGGCAACTTCAGTGTGGCTCATTGCTCCGGAACAGTAATTAATTCCTTTTCTTGATCCTCAAAGCCCAAATACCAGCAATGCACAAAGAAAGATGTGACTGCAAGCCCAATCCTATTCATAGTCTTTGCAAGGTAGGGAGGCTGATACAGCCTCCCCTTCATCATGCAATTTGTCTGAGGACCAGGCTTGCCAGAGAGTTCAAAGTAAATTTTTACTCCCTCTCTCACTCTCAAGTCTCCTATGGATTTAGCTGTTTTGCTGGCATATATCTGTTATGGCAAAGGGAACATGTTGGACCCAGGAGGGTTGCTCTGAGTACTGCAAGGCTCTGGTCCTACTGAGATCCACTCCTAGCCTGGCCCAAACCTCACCAAGGTCTGCCTCACTTCCATCTTACCTATACTGATAACTCCTCTGCTGCACATAGTTGGAGTGGCTGCCATTATGGTAGCCTGCACAGTGCGCTAGTGGATCGCACAATTAGGATTGGGCTGACTCATATAACCTTGCCTAATATCCTTGCTGAGTTGGGCAAGCAAGCCTTCATGTGATCTAGGCTCTGCCCCATGACCAGTCTAGAAACTCCTTAACTCTCAAAGCAACAACCTGGGGTGCTCCCCAATGTGCCATGCTTCTTAACCTGCATCAATCCTACAAGACATGGCCTGTGAGTCTCTCACCAACTAGCTGGCTTGCATGAAGCGGGCAGCATTGCAAAAGTGTCAGTCTGTCCTCTCATCAATCCTATCCCTAATCATTGTACGTATTGGATGCTCTGGCATTCACTCACACAGTGAGGGCAGGGGAGTAAAGAGAGCAGAATAATGTATGAAACGTTCATATGAGTCAGGCCATTGGTCTATCTGGCTCAATCATGTCTACTCTGACAGCAGCTCTCCAAGGTTTCAGCCAAAGGTCTTTTCCAGCCCCACTGTCTGAGAGCCTTTTGACTAAAGAAACAAAGAATTGAACCATGTAACTATACACGCTTTTACCTATACTAATTTATACAGTCTCAAGAGGAGCTAACCTCTATAGCTCAATGGTAGAGCATGTGCTTTGCATGCAAACATCAATAGTTCAATCTCTGGCAACTCCAGGAAAGTCCCTATCTAGAGAGCAACTGCCCGTCAATGTAGACAGTACTGAGCTAGACAGACCAATGGTATAATTCAGCATGTGACTGCTTCACCTATGAAAAAGGCTGGGGAAGATACTTCCACAGAATTCTTACAACACGTCAACACTATATTGACTTTGTACATTATGGATTGTCCAAAGGGTAGTGCTTCATTAAAGGAAAATGCATATGAAAGCATTTGTGGACCTTTTGTAAAGGTTGTGGTCAAAAGAGAGCTCAGAACTCTTATTCAGTTGAGATTTTTTTCCTAAATGATTAGAATATGGTATTATGAAATTTAGTACTAAATATCAGAGCTATTTTTAGTAGTGTGACTATTCACCCAGGTGGTCTAATATATCCACATATTTGTGGCATAGTATCACTGATTCATAGCCACAGGTGCCATGTTTCAAGGTGGTTGTGAGAAGACTGACAGCAGATGCAGAACCCTGCGGACCAAATTTTCACATACCATTGCAACTTCCAATAGGAGAATGGCTACTATGGGTTCAGTGCACTGCACGATGTTGGCTGTGGTGCATGGATCCATGACTGCAAGTCAGTGCTCCAGATAACATCTTTAAAGTGGTTGCAAGAATGGATCCACTGTGGTTGCATTAGAACTTCTGTGAGCTGATTTCATTTTTTAAAATGCAAGCATAACTATATATCATGATCAGTGATAAGGATAAGTACACAACAGCCATAGTAAATCCATTTCAGAAAGAGCCCCTCTCCCCATGTCTGTACTTGCCTCCAAAATAATATACACTTATGAGATGATTGCCTCAATGTATCCAATACTATTTAGTAAAAGTGACTGAATATTTATATTTTCAGGAATGAGATTCATGTGCAGTACATTTCTGAAGGTTTACTATATTTTTATTTAGCAGAGCTTTTATGAAGATGTACATTTATGTGAGAATAAGGCTAGAGAGAGAGAGAAAAAAATCACAAATAATTGTTTTTTGTGCATATTTGTTTGCTAGCTATAACAAAACCTTTA